>PVLD010004844.1:33602-120101 GCA_004027595.1 Dinomys branickii | reverse complement strand
CAAGAAGAGCTTGGAGCGAGATATTACAGATTCTGAGACAAAACAACTTCCAACCCAGACTGATGTATCCTGCAAAACTATCCCTCAAATTCAATGGAGAAATAAAATATTTCCACGACAAAGAACAACTGAAGAACTTCATGAGTGCCAAACCAGCATTGGAAAAAGCACTAAAAGATATTCTAGACAGAGAAAAAAGGGACCACAATTCCAAGAACAGCAATAAAAATAACTCCCTAAACAGAACAAACAAGTAAACGGTCAGCAAAAGAAGGAACACAACAAGTAAATAACATGACTAGAATAAGCCAACATATAACCATGATAACCATTAAAGTAAACGGCCTCCACTCAAAAGTCAAAAGGAAAAGATTGGAAGAGTGGATTAAGGAACACAATCCAACGATATGCTGCATACAGGAAACACATTTTACTCAAAAGGAAATCCACAGGTTGAAAGTTAAAGGTTGGAAAACAATTCTCCATGCAACAGGTCCCAAGAAAAAAGCAGGGGTAGCTATTATGTTTGCAAACAATGTAAACTTCAAACCAAAAACAATCAAAAGAGATAAAGAGGGCCATTACATACTAGTTAGGGGAAAGCTGCAAGAGGAAGAGGTTAAAATCCTAAACATTTATGCACCAAACCATGGAGCACCTAACTTTATGAGTCAAATCTTAACCGACGTAAAAAATCAAATAATTAATAACACTATTGTAAAAGGGGACCTAAACACCCCTCTGACGCAAAGAGACAGGTCAACCGGACAGAAACTCAGCAAAGAAATAATAGACCTGAACCAAAAGTGTGAACAAATGGACTTAGTAGATGTATACAGAGTGTTCCACCCCACAACATCAGCATACACATTTTTCTCAGCTGCACATGGGTCGTTCTCCAAAATAGGCCACATTCTAGCCCATAGAGCATATCTACCTAAAGGCAAAAGAATTCAAATTGCCCCATGCATATTATCGGACCACAGTGCAATAAAATTGGAAATTAATGACAAAGAGAACTCCAAAAACCACATAAACACGTGGAGTGGAAATTAGACAACAACCTCCAGAATAACCAATGGGTCACACAAGAAGTTAAAGAAGAAATTAAAAATTACCTACAAATAAATGAAAATGCAAGTACAACCCACCGGAATCTGTGGGATGCAATGAAAGCAGTCCTCAGAAGGAAATTTATAGCAATGCAATCATATACAAAGAAAATAGAAAGAGAGCAAATAAATAACCTAATGATACACCTCAAACTCTAAGAAAAAGAGCAACAAGCCAAACCAAGAGCCCAAAGAAAGGAAGAGATTATAAAACTCAGGGCAGAAATTAATGCAATTGAGAAAAAGAAAACTCTTCAAAATATTAGTGAATCAAAGAGTTGGTTCTTTGAAAGAATAAATAAAATTGATAAACTCCTAGCCAACCTTATCATAAAAAGAAGGGAAAGATCTCAAATTCATGCAATAAGGAATGAAAAGGAAGAAGTCACTACAGATACAAAAGAAATACAAAAGATCATTAATACCTACTTTGGAAATCTGTATTCCCATAGGAGAGAATATACAGAAGAAATGGACACATTCCTAGAAAGGTACAAACTGCCAAAACTGAATCAGGAAGACGTAAAAATCCTGAACAACCCAATATCAATTAATGAGATTGTACACGTTATTAAAAACTTACCAACAAAGAAAAGCCTAGGCCCTGATGGATTCACAGAGTTTTATAAAACATTTAGAGAAGATCTAATGCCAACACTCCTCAAACTCTTCAATGAAATCGAAAAGGAAGCAACTCTCCCCAACACATTTCTGGAGGCAAGTATTATACTGATACCAAAACCAGAGAGAGACCCAACCAAGAAAGAGAGCTACAGGCCAATCTCTCTAATGAACACAGATGCAAAGACACTCAACAAAATATTGGCAAATAGATTACAGCGAATCGTAAGGAAAATTATACTCCACGACCAGGTAGGATTCATCCCAGGAATGCAGGGATGGTTCAATATTCGCAAATCAATTAATGTAATACACTATATTAATACAGTCAAAGACAAAAACCACATGATCATCTCAATAGATGCAGAGAAGGCTTTGGATAAGGTCCAACGTACATTCATGTTAAAAACCTTAGAAAAAATAGGAATAGATTGCCTCTACCTCAATCTGATCAAAGCCATCTACAACAAACCAACAGCCAACATCATACTAAATGGACATAAACTGAAAACTTTCACTTTAAAGTCAGGAACAAGACAAGGATGTCCATTGTCACCACTCCTATTCAACATAGTTCTGGAAGCACTAGCCAGAGCAATTAGACAAGAGAGAGAAATAAAAGAATAAGGATAGGAAAGGAAGAAGTCAAACTATCACTATTTGCAGATGATATGATACTATACATGGAAGACCCCAAAAACTCCACAAGAAAACTCCTGGAATTAACTGACAAATTCAGCAGCATAGCCAGATACAAAGTCAACACCCATAAATCAATAGCATTCCTATACATGAACAACAAACAGACTGAGAGAAAAATTGAGGAAACCATACCCTTTATAATAGCACCCAAGAAATTGAAATACTTAGGAATCAATCTAACAAGGAATGTGAAAGATTTATCCAGTGAAAACGACAGTACTCTGAAAAAGGAGATTGAAGAGGATTTCAAGAAATGGAAAAACGTGCCCTGCTCATGGTTAGGAAGAACTAACTTTGTAAAAATGGCCATACTATCAAAACTGTTGTACAGATTCAATGCAATTCCCATTAAACTACCATTAGCATACCTCACAGATCTAAAGAAAATATGCCTCAAATTCATCTGGAACCATAAGTGACCCAGAATAGCGAAAGCAATCCTGAGTAATAAGGACACGTCAGGTGGAATCACAATCCCTCACTTGAAATTATACTACAAAGCTACTGTAATAAAATCAACCTGGTACTGGCTAATAAACAGACCTGCGGATCAGTGGAACAGACTGGAAGATGCAACCATAACGAAAAACCCACTGAGCTACCTAATATTTGACAAAGTGTCAACCAAACTCACTGGAAAAAAGAAGGCCTGTTTAAGAAATGGTGCTGGAAAAACTGGCTTGCCTCTTGCCGAAAACTGAAAATAGACCCCAGTCTATCACCAGGCACCAAACTCAGGTCAAAATGGATCATAGCCCTCAACATTGAAACAGAAACTGTAAACCTATTGGAAGAGAAAGTAGGTAAAAATCTTGAAGACATAGGAGTAGGCAGAGAGTTCATGAATAAAAATGAAACTGCAAGGGAAACACTTCAAAGAATCAATAATTGGGACCTCATCCTACTGAAAAGTTTTTGTACATCTAAAGAAATCACCAGCAAAGTAAAAAGAAAACCCACAAATTGCGAAAAAATCCTAGCTGGCTGTCCCTCAGACAAAGGTCTTCTATCTAGAACATACAAAGAATTAAAAAACATGTATCTGTCCAAATTGAAAGACCCAATACTGAAATGGGCATCTGAGATGAATACACACTTCTCAGATAAAGAAATAGAAATGGCAAATAAATATATGAGAAAATGTTCCACATCCTTAGTCATTCGAGAAATGCAAATAAAAACAACATCGAGGTTTCATCTCACCCCAGGAAGACTGGCCAGTATGAAAAAGTCATCCAATAACAAATGCTGGCGAGGCTGTGGAGAAATAGGGACTCTATTACACTGCTGGTGGGAATGTAGACTGGTGCAACCACTGTGGAGAGCCGTTTGGAGATTTCTCAGCAAACTAGGTCTAGAGGTTCCATTCAAACCAGCTATTCCCCTTCTGGGTATTTTCCCAGAAGATCTGAAAACATCATACCACTCTGATATATGTGCACCCATGTTTATAGCAGTGCAATTTGTAATAGCTAAAATGTGGAAGCAACCCAAGCATCCACCCACAGAAGACTGGATTAAAAAACTGTGGCATTTTTATATAATGGAATATTATTCAGCTATAAAGAAAGAGAGTTTTGGGGACTTTGTAGGCAAGTGGTCAAAACTGGTGTCCATACTCATAAGTGAAATAAATCAGCAGTACATGTGCAGGCAACGTATTGTATCACTGGTGTAAGAACCTGAGGGTGGGAATATAAACTAAGAGACATGAAGGAAATCTGTTCATAAACAAAGAACAGATGGGACGAGGGAAAGGAGAAAAGAAAGAGGCAAAAATGTATGTACGTATATATGAATATACATATGTGTAGGAGGGCTAACATGGTTCTACTATTGTATTATAACACTTAATGCTAAGGCATAATTGATGGGGGGTTATTTGCTCAGTCTTGTATGTCTCTATGTGTTATCCTGAATACACACTTTGAAGATATCAATATGCAAAGCAGCAACTATTGGTGGTGTTTTTTTTGTCTTTGGTTTTTTGTTTTTTGTGTTTTTCTGTTGTTGAGAGGATTAATTGTCTGACAAATTTTACATGTCTGTATCTGGGTTCATATACATACACTTTGTGAAGGTATCAATAGGTAAAGCAACAACCACTGCTGAGTCCATGTCACCTTGTCTGTAGATCAGTTTTGATTGTACTATTTTTTATGCTAATTTGTGTGTGTTTGCTAATATGTTTTTGTGCTTTTATTTTTCTAAAAATAAAAACAAACCAGAAAAAAGAAATACTAGATATAAAACAAAAAATGTATTACTAGAGATAAAAAAGAAATTTTATACTTATAATGCCATCAATTTCATTATTTTACTTGAATTCAATGGTAATTTTGTGCATATATTAGAAATAACAATTATAAATATTACATATACACCAAAAATCCCCACCAATGTCTGAAACAAAATTTGCAGTATTTTAACAAAACAGATTTTTCAGCAATAAGTGTAGAGGATGTCACTGTATCACTTTCAATAATGGATACAGCAATTAGCAGATTTATTAGGAGACAGAAACCTGAATGTCATTATAAAGCAACTAAACCTGAGGAACATATATAGAATCCACCCAACAAAATAAAATACACACCCTACTCAAATGTACATGGTAGTCCAAGAAATACTATGAGGTAGCCCACAAAATAAGACTTATACATTTGTAAAGTATGTTCCTGGCTACAATAGAATAAAGTTAGAACTGAACAACTTGAAATACATTAAGGAATTCACAGATATGTGAAAATTAAGCACTGTGAATTTAAATAATCAAAAAGTCAAAGGAGTAATCACAATCAGAGACATTCAGACTAATGAAAGTAATGACCGCATATAATAAAATGCAAGATAAAGCTGAAAGTTACTTAAAGAGTGTACTGCCATTAGTACATTCATTACAAAGAATTATCCCTTCTCAACAATTTAGTCTTCAATGTACAGTAATGGAGAAAAGAAGAGAGTAACCCCAAATCAACTGGAAGGCAGGAATAATACAGAATAGGATGTAAATTGCGAAATAGAAAATAGGAAAAAAGGGTAAATTGGGCCAGGGCTGAGTACTTGAAAAATCAGCAAAATTCACAAACACTGAGCAAGAATTATGAAGAAAATAGGGAGCAAATGTGATGACTAAAATCAGAAATTATAATTAGGACATTATCAGCTATCTAACAATTCAAAAGGATTAAATTCAAAAGGATTAAAAGAGGATCCTGCAATCAACCATATACCTACATACTGGGAGGCTTAGATATAGTGAAAACAGCCTTCTAAATACCACACAGTACTAAAATTGACCTCAGAAGAAATAGAAAAGCTATGTGTGTACAGGGGTTTAACTTTTCAAATCTTCTATATAGAAAAGTTTAGGACCAGATTTCCTCACTGGTAAATTTCAAGAAATATTTCAAACAATTAATATCAACTCTTCAGAAGCGTATCAAAAGTGAAAAACACAGGGACAGTTTCCAACTCACTGTGAAGCCATTGTCAGTGTCATCATGGTACCAAACTCAAAACAATTCCAAAAGGGAAAACACTATATACTAGTATCTCTTACAGATAAAAGTGTTTTAAAAAAATTATCAGCAAAGTTTAAAAAATCATTTAAAATTATTACATACCAGAATAAGTGAAATTTACTCCAGAATTACTTAAAGCCTAACATTCAAATGGCTGAGGAAGTAGGACTTGCTGCAAGTTCAAGGTCAGCCTGGGCTACACAGTCAGTTCAAGGTCACTCTAAATACACATGGAGACCCTGCCTCAAAGCAACAACAAAACTGATAAATACATAAAATGACAAAACATGAATGTAATTTATCAATTATAATCTATATAAATAAATAAATTTTAAATAATTTAAAATGTATGACCACCTCAATGGAGTGAGAAAAAATCAGATCTCAGTATATTGAGATAAAAAATTAAGGAGTGGAGAGAATGTCTTCAACTTGGTACGGAACATCTGTGAAAAGCTAAACCTAAAGTCATAATTCAGTCAACTAATGGATGGGTTTGTTTACAAACAATTTGGTTCACAAACAGAAGCGTTGGGCCAAATTTTTATTTTGTTTGCAAACTCTGCATCAAGTGACAAACACAGTCATGGCCATCTTTCCCATATGAACACAAACATGGCCTCTTTTCAGAAATCATAGAACAAATTAACTTTGTGAACTGATGTACCACTGTAGTGGTAAAAGATTGAGTGCTTTACCCATAAGATTAGTAACAAGATAACACATTCTTGTTACTTCTATTCAGTATTATACAGGAATTATTATATTACTAGGGTATTAGAGAAAGATAAACAAAAGTTAGTAAGACTGGTACAGAAGAGTTTATCCCTCTTGGTAAATCACATGACTTTATATACAGAAAATATAAAAGGACCTATGAATACACTATTAAAACTAAGAACTAGGAGGCTGAGGCAGGAAGACTTATGAGAGTTTAAGGCCATCCTGGATTACATAAAAAGACCATTCTCCAAAAAGGAAAAAAGTAAAACAAAGCAAACAATCAAAATCCTAAGACTGAGTCCCAGGAAGTGATAGGTTCAAAAATCAATCATCAGCCTTACATGGTGATGCAGATCTGTAATTGCAGACTCTGGAAGGTGTAAAGTGGAGGTTTATAAACTGCAGCCCTGCATGGGCAATTTAAAAAGCCTGACCAATTTTGCATGTCTGTATCTGGGTTCATATATATACACTTCGAAGATATCAATAGGTAAAGCAACAACCACAGTTGAGTCCATGTCACCTTGTCTGTAGATCAGTTTTGATTGTACTATTTTTTATGCTAATTTGTGTCTGTGTGTTAATATGTTTTTGTGCTTTTATTTTTTAAAAAATAAAAAACAAAAAAAAATAAAAAGCCTCATCTCTAAATAAAACTAACTATGTAAATAAATACAAACAAAAAGGGTGGGGATGTAGCTCAGAAGGAAGACCCTGATTTTGATTTTGCAACAACAAAAGAAACCCAATAATATTCCTACACATTAGCACAGAATGATTAAAATAAAATTATAAATACAGTTCTATTCATAATACCATTAAGGCAAATAAAACACAGAAGTGATTTTAAAAGCACAACATGGTGATGAACCCACAAACATATTGAAGGTTTACAGAACACATAAATAAATTGGAAGACTTCCCTTGTTTGTAAGTTAGCAGACAATACATTTAAGACATGTCTACCATGTCCACATACCTATTTGTATATCAAATAGACATACAATTAACTTCACACCTGTCTTTTTGAAAAATTGTGCAGGATTCCTGAAATTCTGTAGAAATGCAAACACCCCAGCATGGCATAAACAATCTTGTAAAATGAGTAAATTCATCAATTTTATAATTTCAAAATCTACTATAAAGCTACAGTAATGAAGACTGTGTCTTATTTCAAAACGCGTAGATAGATCAATGCAGAACAGAACTCGTATTCCAGAAATAAAATCTGACAGTGCTATTTGTATGGCTTTTCATAAGAATGCTGAACCAGTTCAATGGCAGGGGAAGACTCATTCCTGTCAGCGCTCTGTGCTGGACATTTGGATCTCTCCATGCAAAGAAAGGAAAAAAACTGTTTCTGTTTCTCACAAGGGATACAAAAATTAGCCCAGAATATATTGAAAATCTAAATATAGGGGCTAAATATAGAAGCTAAGACCACAATCCCTCAAAAACATAAAAAATAACAATTTTTAGGACCTTGATTTTTAATATTTCTTAGGTATAGCATCACAAACACAAATAATTGAGATTTCATAAGAACTAAAGATGCTCTTTTTCCCACTGGCAAAATGAACAAACTGCAAAACATAACACAAAACAGGAAGAGAATATCCTCAAGTAATGCATTTGATGAAGCATTTTCAACTTACAAAATATAAAATAACTCATACAACTTAATAGTGGCAGATAACACAAGTAAAAATGAGCAAAGTAACTAGACAAAGAATTCTTTAAAGATGTATAAATGATAAGTGAGGACATAAAACATACCCGACATTATTAGCCATCATAGAAAAGCAAAGACATGAAGAGGTACTTTTTCTTTACACCTGGGAGGCTCTGCACTGTAAGGCCTGTGTTTCCCAAACAGAAACGAGTGTTGGTGAGTCTGTGAAGAAATTAGAGGCCTCACACATAACTGAAGCTAACGTAAAACTGCAGGAACATTTGGCAAGCAATTTTGCACTCTTCAATTGGGTAAGCACTGAGCTACTAAATATATCAGAAATCTACATTTAGGTCCATACCAAAGTAAAGGAAAAGTACATATCTACCCCAAAACTTATATGCATTAGTTTAGAGCATTCATAGCATTATTAGATATTAGATTCAAAAGTTTTAAAAAATGCAAATATTCTTCCTCTGATAAATGGATAAATACAATGTGAAACTTCCATGTAAAGGAATATTATTTTGCAATAACAGAATAAAATTTTGGTATATGTCAAAACATGGAAAAAAATGTTAAAAACACAGTCAGTGAAAAAAGCCAGTCAAGGATCACATCCTATGACTCTCTTTATAGGAACTATTTAGACTATGGTATAGTGCTCAGACAGAGAGTAGCTTAGTGTTTAATTCGGTATTATAAAGCTAGGTGAGTGGAGGGTGGGAGTAATAGGGAATGGTTATGGGATTCTTTGGGAGATAATAAAAATATTTTCAAAAAATTGTGTTGATTGTACAGTTCTGAATATGCCTTGTAAAAACTACCTGAATGAGTGACTCATGTGGTACCTACATTATATCTTAATAGAATCTTTATTAACAAAAAAAATAAGCAACGTTTCTCACTAAAACCCACCTCTGTAATTTCACTCATGTTCTTTGGTGTATAAGTGGAAAAAGTATGTTTATATGCAGCTATACGTGGATACTCGCTGCAGCTTTGTGCATAGTATGTCAAACAGAGGAACCCAGATATACTGTCTCAAAACAAAGAAAGATGTACTGTATAATGTGATCAACTTAAAAACAGATTTCCTAAAGACTTATCACTAGGAACACAAGAAATATTTAGACATCTATTTTACAGGATCAGTGTAGTGAGAAACTATAAACATATATGAAAAAAGAAAGCTCATAAAGTAAAAACAGGAATTTTAACAAATTTAAAATTTTAAAAATAAAGAGATAGAAAAAGACTAGAAAGACTCAGAAGGAAAGTATAAAATAAAATAAGAAGCAATAGACAGCGAAAGGTAGAATGACATTTTGAAAATCTAACTGATTCTTTAGAAAACCAACTTCAATATCTTTTCTAAAATGTCAGTAAAGAGAGATGAGAATGTTTCTCATAGATTATACATTCAAAGTCCACTCTCATTGCTATTAGTACTTCTGCTCTGTCCTTAAAAACAGACTCGGAGCAATTGAGAGAGACAGCATTATCAAACATAAAACTGAAGAGAACTTTCCAGAAGTGACGCCAAACCTGAGTTTAACAACCTGAATAAATAAAAAGGATTTGACATACTTCTTTCATAATCAAACTCAAGCATTGAACATAATTGTAAAGATGCATTTTTAAATCCTACGTAGGAAAGAAAAAAAGCACTTTTACCTCAAACCAAAAGAAACAAATTAATTGAGAACTACATGAAAATTCAAAAGTATGCATATTGCTCTGAGCAAAAAAATAAATGAAGAGTCTTTATTAATCAATGAGTATGTATATTTGAATTTAATAAAATAAACATTTAATTTAAATATACTATCAGAGCATCATTTTAAGTACTGGATGAGCTATAATCACAAGAAACAATGCTTTATTTCTAAACAATGCTTTATTTCTACAACAAACCAGTTGTTTAAGCAAGTCTGTAAAGATAATTTAACCTTGGAAAACAAAAAAAGGCTTAAATTAAAAAAGAACAACAAAAAATAATGCATTCTTAAAAAATGTATTAAAGGGGTTAATGACCGCAGTGATCAAAGAAACACAAACTGAAAGATGTATATTATTCCCTTACTAAAATTTGTCAATATTCTGGTTCACAATTTTTATTAAAAATGAAGGCAGGAAGAAAGAACCACACTACTGCTTATCCTTAGTATTTAAAAATGCCTCTGAGATTTCTCAAGGGTTTTAGGTCAAGTGCTGAAGATAGCTTGGTTTTACTCTTAAAAAGCTTCTTCTTTCCTCTAAGCCCCTCTCTATCCTTAGAGCATTTGTGTTCGAAAACTTATAATGGCAAATTCTTTCTCCCTTTTGAGATGTAAATCTTTTAAAAAGCTTCCTGCCAGTATTTCAAAGCAGCAATAGCTTTCTCAGATGACTCAGATGCATACATCCCTCTGAACTAGTTGTTTAAGAAGACCAAGTCCTTGTCTTCCACTCTTTTGCGCACAGGGCCTAAATTACGCACATGTCTTACTCCAAGTTGAACTATTCTTAACGTGAAAATGTACGGAACAGCCCAACTTTCAAACAAAGCCAACCTACAATTGCTTGAGTAAATGTACAAAATTCTTTGTGTTGATTTTACAATAAAAATTTTCATACAACGTATCACATTATCACTGGCCCCAAGGTCAAAAATACAATCTGCTTTTTTTTAAATTGAACATTCAACTTTAGTTTGTTTTTGACTTATGTGATAGTAGTAAAAAAAAAGATACTGCCATTTTTATCTTTGAATATTGAATATCTGACAATCATTTCTCTAGTTTCATGAATATTTTCAGTTGCAGTTAGTAGCACAGTAAATCTTTGCAACACTTCCTTGATTCAACCAACCTTTAGGCAAAAAACAAAACAAAGCAAAACAACAGCAGGAAAAAAAAAGAAAAAAAAGAAACTACAAATCACATTTGTAGAGTTCTATTTTTTCAACAGTTCTATAAACAAGGTAATATATATCATATCATATCATACATATGATGAAATTAAATCATATCACTTAGCTGAGTCTGCTTCAGAAAATTGGGTACAAATACTTTCAGCTTAATAAAATAAAATAAACTCACAAAGGAAGCATCAGTATTGTTTTACAATTCTACTTAACCTAGATGGTCTTAGTTAACATAGATTGGAGCACTAACCATGGCAAACATATCATATACTAAATTTTTTTTACAGCTGAAATTATTTGTAATGGCTATAACATAAACAGAAAACCTATGCCATTACTTTATAGTTCAAAAGATTTCGATGCCCTTGAATAAAAAGGTACCCAGATATAAAATGAAAATTGAATTGTATGGCATAATTTTCTAAATCTTAAAAGTACTTGAAATTTTAAAAAGTTGGATAAATTCAATTTAGTATTCTTAGCAGGCTCTTTTACATTGTTGGTAATTATTTGGTGGATAAACTGAAGGTGTTTTACTATTGTAAAATGTTCCTTTTAATCTTATTTTGGTTTCTAACAAAATTTGCACAACTGATATAGTTTATTTTACTTTTTTTGCATCAAAAAAGTTTTCTTTGATTCAGAATCTATTTCATTGTCTAGTGACCCAAAGTTTATGCTCAAACCCTGTGACAATTATTTTAAAAATTTATTGTAATTTGACATTAATTTCAGTCGACTGACTTTCTCATTTTTTAGTGGTGTAGAGAGAAAACCTATTATATTTACTATGTATTTTTTAATGTCCTTAGCAGTCATCTGATCCTAGAAAAGGTATCCATTTCCCTGAACAAAGTCACAATTCCCTTTAATGCTGAAATCTGTAATAAATCCTTATTCAGACTCACTATTTAATATGCCAGGTGAGTTCTAGCTTCTTCATTTCTATTAATTTGTGCTAATTATATATCTTCATTTATTTTTAGCCTAAAAATAAATTTATAGGCTGAAACTCTTTTATCCAGAATTATAAAAATATTTTCATTTAAATTTTAATCAGGTTTGAGGATATAGCTCAGTGGAATAAGCACCTGGCTGGTAAGTGCAAGGTCCTGAGTTCAATCCCTGGTACCAAAAAATTAAATAAATAAATTTTAATCCATACATAAAAACATAAAAATTACATAGGTTTATTGGGCAGTGCAATAGTCTGATACGTGTATACATTCCAAAAAGTTTAAATCAGCTTAAATGTTCAGTCTTTTCAAGTATTTATACATATGATAAAAAAATCAGATTCTTCTTTTAGAAGCGTTTACAGACACACTGTACATTATCATTACCTATAGTCGCTATATTTCCGTCGCCTTCCAGGACTTCTTCCTTCTATTTCACTAGTGCTTCATGCCAGTGCTTTCATTTTAAATCTAAACATTCATTCCTATATTATTTTAGTACTAGCAAAATGTAGGTGGACTTTGATCAAAATAATATGTCTTTCAATTGAATTATCAGACGTACCTAACATTGCTATCGTAATTTAGGGCTTTTGTAAAACATATGCAAATAAACTCAGGACAATGTTGCTTATCACAGGGAAGAAATGATTAAGCTAAATCAATTCACTGCCTCCCACTGGAACCCTGCTGCACATGTGTGTCATATTAGAAATGGCTCACACAGATCACCTGCATGCTAATGTATGTAATACAATGCAAATATTAACCTGAAGTGCACTGTGAGTTTCACGGCAATATATATTTCATTGCTTCTGTTCTAAATTTCAGTTTACCTGAATTTAAGCACATAAAATTGAAATTTAATTCTTTGGGTGCGTTATTCAGTCTTCATGTGCTCAATGATCACAGATATTTCATTAGAACTCGTAATTAATAAAGAAATGTCACTTTTTTGCTTAGCCTGATGTAATAAAATAAATTTGATGAAGTAAGCTGGAGGCTAGGAAAGGAAATTTGAGTCTAAGGGCGAGAGAGAAACACGGAGACGACAGCTAACGCATGCCTATTAACACTGCAAAACAAAAAAAAAAAAGACACAAGCATCATTTAGCCACCACTTTTAGTTTTGAAAAAATTAATTATTTTCTTTGGTGCAAGAATTTTACTACACAGCTGATCATCGGCGTGACATAAATGGAAGGCCCCCTTGCAATGGTTGGGTCGCAAAGAAAGGTCAGCTTTGCAAATGCGCTCTGGAGTCCTTGACATTGCTCACAGCTGCTTCACTAAGACGAAGGCAGCCTGCCACGATCCTCACATTCCTCAGTCTCCGCCAAAATTAGTTCGCAGATATCTTCAAAGGCGGACCTATTTCTAAACTTGGAAGATTTCCCCTTCTCAGTGCTAGCTTACTTGGTTTCCTAAGGAGGGATTTCCTGGTCATTCAAAGGGACTTTTATGGGGATTTTTTTCCACATACAAAAATGGCTCCACTGCTTTTCCTATATTCCAAACAAGGGTCGATCGCCATCATCACCCGCTTCATCATAACAGTCTTGTGATTACTGGGAAGTAGATATTTGGATCACTCTCTGATAATGCTGGAAAGATAAAACGTATCAGGCATCTCTTTCATCGCCCATTATGTGTAAAATTATATTTAAAAGACTACCTCAGTTAATTAACAGTTGTTGGTCATTGTCAAATTGGGGACAACTTTCCGAAATACAGTATCTCAAAGATAAAAAGCACCAGATAGGCTCTAAAAATGGTTTTTAATCTCATTTGTTCTCTCAGATTGATTAAGTTTGTTACCTGATTCTATTATAACAATAAGGATTTATAGTTCACTCAGTTCGGTTCTATTTCTTTATTACTTTCAGACTGGAACTTAGTTTCCAGTGTTGCAACAGAAAACTAAGGAAATGAAAATATCTACACAAGATTACTTGAAGATGAGATAGTAAGGCCAGAGAATTGCTTAAATCCAGAAGTCTGAAGCCACCCTGATGGCATAGAGACCTTATCAGAAACAAAACAAAACAAAACCTAGGAAAACAAAAAACCTTAACACATACTCAGTTTTCTGTTGTGATAAAAGATGTGCTAGTAAATCCTGGGCACGACTTGAAAACAAGCAACTGCACTGTAACCCATGCATGCTGAATGTTAACCACCTAGAAAGAAAACACAGGTATGCAGACCATGTTTCTCATTCACAGAACAGAAAGACCAGAGGTTTTTCTGCAGCACTACTCACAATCACTAAGCTATAAAAGCACCCTCAACATCCATTGATTGATGGCTGCATAAAGAAAACACGGACATGCAGAAATAATGGACCCTTAGGCAACTTTCAAAATGAAACACATCCTGCTGCTAGGACAAAAGGGATGAGCACCAAGGGCACAGGGCTAACGCAATCACAGAGACACACACACTGCTTGGCCTCACTGGTACATGATGTCTAAAACAGTTGAACTTAGAGAAACAGCATATGCTTCTCGGGCATGTGGCTAAAATCAAGTGAGAAACAATGCAGAAAGCCAGTTGTAAGAGGTTGAGGGGTCGTGTGAACATGGTGATCAAAACACATGTCAGACCTGGAGACCTGGTGTACAGCACCGTAACTGCAGCTAGAGATACTGTCGTGTGCTGGGGACTTGCCAAAAAGTAGACCTTCGATATTTTTATTAAAAAAAAAACAAAACCTACAGGTGATAGATGTGCTGGCTTGACTGGGACAATCGTGTAATACATGTCACTTTACAGCCTTCATATGACTCTTTTATTAGCTTACACTTCGATATACTTAGTTTGAAAGAATGGAAACACCGCACAATTTGCAGGTGCCAGATCTTCTAAGTGTTGATACAGTACTTCGACAGAGAAGGGATGTATTGCTCATGTGCATTTCTTTTATGTGACTTTTTGTTTTTTACTTTAAAATAAGATTATAGGAGGAAGGCTAAAAAGGTAATCTGCTGACTGTAACTCTATCAATGTTTTTATAAATTTAATTTGTAAACTTTAATAGAGTAAAGCAAGGCATTGCTTATATTTTATTATAAAAAAGAACATTCCAATGCTTATGTAGTTAAGTTGTAAGTGATTTCTCTGCTAAATATGTGGGTTTTTATTTAAAATACATGGAGATTTTGCAATGACTAAGTTGAAGTGGATTTGGAAATAAACAAAGGGCTGTTTGTGTTATAATTTATCTCGAGGAAACATTATTTCTGAGAGTATTGTAACATTTTAAAACTCCTATTTTATTGATAACAAATATTTGAAGCATATTCCTAGAAAGACAATATTACCTGTGCTCTGAAATTAGAAGAATTTATGGAGCTGTGTTAAAGTTAAAAATCTTTTCAACTGAAACTACAAAAAACAATGAATTCAAAATATCCTCGTAGAGAAAAATACAAGAGGTTAACATTAGATGACATTATGAACTGCCTTTGTGGGGTGGATTTTAGGTACATTTTTTTTTGTTTTCTAGAACTCTGTAGTCTGTATGAATCATATGCATTATTGACTGAAAAGAACAGAAATCGTGTTTAAAATTACAATGGTTAACATTCATGGGGATTTTCCTATGAATTTTGTTTTTATTTAAGAATTATTTCCTATCTTGAGTTTGTCAAAATAAATCTTATGCATTAATAAGAATATGAATTATGTCACCATAGATAATGATATGTATCATCACTGTACTATCATGCCTAGTAATTTTGTATGAGTGTAATAAATAGTGTAGTATACCATCGTATGGTATCATGCAAAGTAGTTATTAGTGTGGCCAGAACAATAGAATAGATAACATCAAGTGTGAGGCACAATGTAATTTATGGATGCTCAGTAAAGGTTTATTAATGTAGGCTCATTCATTACAATGAGTGCATCATTCTTGTGTGTGTATGTTGATAATGGCAGAGGCTATATCTGCAGGCAAACAGGAACTACATGAAAAAATTCTGTATTTCTGCTCAATTTTTCTTCTCTAAATATTATGAGACTAACACACTAAAATAGTCTTTTAAATATAAAATTATGTATAATGGGTAGATGGAAGTGAATTCCTAATATATTTCACATTTTCAACAGTACCACAAAATAATCCAGAATTTCTGTTCCTTAGTAAGCTCCAAGTAAACTTGAATAATTTATGAAACAAGAATTTAACTGAGTATCATATTTTGCTTAGCATTAACCACAGGTATACTCTATTTTGAGGAGTTCAAGTATTCATATTATGGACAATAATTTCATTTGTCCTAGATTTTAACAATTCAGTCTTTAGTTTCTTTACACTAAGCCCAGCATCAAGTAGGTGTCAAGAATCTATTACATTCTCAGTGCTTATGTAAACAGTAGATATGACAGATGCCACCACTCCTACTCTACCTTTAAGAAAATTAATTTAAAATTTATTATAATTTGTAATATTAAATGTAATAATATTAAACTAACCCCAAATCACTTATATCTACTATTATTGGTGCTTTCCAACTATTTGATCTTTATTTAATTGTTTCTGTTTTAAATTAAAATAAAGCACAAGTTCATAGATGCCCCAAAGCAGTGAAGTGACCTACAATGTCAACAAAATTATTGTGCAGCTTCTAATTAGTTATAATTACAATATTTAATAAATGAAACTCCTACCTTTGAGATAATCAAATCTTTTTATTGAATTCTACTTGTGTGATGGTATATACAATCAGATCTATTATTCAAATGCTGTGAGGAAATGTAAAATTATAATTTATTGCCAAATTGAACTATTGTTTCTCTAAAATAGATTTAATACAGATGGTGAGTGCAAGAAAAATGAATTAAATAATTGTTCATAATTTAGCTCTAATTAAGATAGCATGTTCTAGTTTTACAGAACATACTCTCTCCTGGTCATGTGCACACACACATGCGGACACATTCAAGCATCTGGGAAGTTTTCTGTTTATGAAATTACTAAGAATTTCTCTGAATGTAGCTGGGCAGTGAGAGTGCTCTCCATTACGCATTAGACAGACAAACAACTGTGGACACCGCCACAGCCACTAAGATCACAACAAAAATGACTTCAAAACACTTCAGATTTCAAGTACTTTAAGAATGAGACATTTATCATTTTAAAGTTTAACTTTTTTTTTATTTTAAAAGCAATATTATTGAGGAAATTCACTATATTCAGTTAGCGTTTATCCACACCTATTACAGAACCTTAACATTTATTTTGACCTTTTTCTGATCTGTGATTAAAGGGAAAGATAATAAAAAAACTATCAGAATAGTTTATGCACTGTGCCCCTAGGAACGCGTGTGGTAGCGTGAAATGAGTGCACATTGGAGTAGCAATTCTTTTTTTTTTTTTTTTTGCGGTCCTGGGGATCGAGCTCAGGACCCTGCGCTTAGCTAGGCAAGCGCTTATTCCACTGAGCTATATCCCCAGCCCCATGAGTGCACACTGGAACGGGTCATGCCTTTATACCTCACTCTCCCAGGGGACAAACGGTTCTGTATCCATGTTTTTTAAAAACAGCCTAGACTTCGAAGACAACTGCAGCAGCAAAAACAGGAAGCCTCGTTTCGCTTTATGATACAAGCAAAGAAGAAACTCAACCAGCGTGTTGTCTTCTGCCGGTTATTAATAAAGAAAGATAAAATGGTATTCTGGCTAGTATGGCTTTTGGAAAAAATGATCAAAATAAAATTCAGCCAACCAAAAATACTAAATTCTTTTAATGCATTTGCAATGAAAGAATAAATCCACCCCAGAATGCATGAGAAATCAAGAGGATGACCTGACAAATATATAATTAATAAATTACAAATTTCATGACATTCTTCTTATCATTAAAGGACTATTTCAAGAAAGAAGGACAGTGTATCTTTGCCAATACTCTAACCTTGGAATATTCCTCAAAAGGCAAAAAGAAAAGAATACATCAGTCAGCATGACTAAAATACCTTTCACAACCACAATAGTGATGAATATAGTTTGCTCAAAGCAGTAATACATAAGACTTTGGGATTTTGTCCATAGGCAACCTTTTAAAGTGCCAAATGATGTATTTATTCTGCCATTTTTGTAGAAGAAATGGAATTTTCATTTTAGCTATTTTCATCTAAGAATGGACATTAGAACTTATAAAGCGCTGAAACATGTTTTGGTATGAACCCAGGCTATATTTTGTGTCCAAAAGTATTGTTGACTTGAATTTCATTCAAAATCTTGCCTAACCAGTGGCTGTAACCCCTTCCAGTGACAAAGATTATCTGTTGTCTAGCACTTGACACACCAGCTCAGTATCACCGTATTGACTGAATTTCGTTTTTCCTCACTCTCCGTGGGCTCTGCTCACATACGAGAGATGAGGTGTCGCATTGTGTTTGAACTGCCGTTCTGCTGGGACAAACAGCAGGAGTGGCCCTTGCACAGAGAAATAGAGGGCACAGGAGGGGTTGAATCACAGCATATCTTAGAATGGCTGCAGCCCCAGGCACTTGCTTTCCAACACAATTAAAACCACGTTTCTCAGATTTTACACTTCAGTCAAACATGTAACTTTTCTCTTCAATTAAAATGTACCAAGCTGCATTGATGTATATATTGCAAATGTAACAATTAGAAAGGGATTAAACTTCTGTCCTTCCTACGTTTTAGTGAAGCTACTTTCTAACATGAAAGACGCTGCTCCTTCCAAGTTTAAATACACGAAAACTCTAATCACTTCTTATAATTCCCCAAATAGTGTAATGCTTCCCTTTTAACTATTGAATTCACACTGGCAGAGCTGGGGCAATAAAACCCATCATATTCTAATTTTCAGACAGCTTGATAGAACCAATGTTCTCACTATAGATAAAGTGTAATGAAGCACTTTCTTTCCCATAGGAAAGTGTTTGACTCATATGCTTTGATGCCAACTAGCCCTCACATCTGCTGTTTCTCCATTGATGGCTGTAACTTGGCATGCTAAACTGGTGTCTGATGAAGCAGCTTTACTCAAAGGCACCATTTTATTTCCTGCAACAGGGATGTAGTAAAATGGTGTTGGTTTCCTGTAGGCCTTATGCAAATCCCTGTAATAAACATAGAATCAAGCCTCACATACAATAAATTGTGTGTTAGAGGTGAAAGGGAGAGAGAAAACATCCTTGGGTGAAAATAACTCTTTTAAACTAATAAAACAAATGCATACTAAATAGTTTAAATTCTCATTTCAAACAGGACTAATTTATATTAAAACTAATTTAGACACAAATAAGAATACAACAATTTTTAAATACCAACCTTATTTCACTTTAAAAAAGCATTACCACTTGACCTATTAATGAGAATAATGAGTTTTTCATTAGTATTACAATATTTTTAACAAAGGCAAAAGGATTAGGAGAGTTAGAGAAATTATACAGCTACAAAAGTTCATTATTTCTTCTAGATTTCTAGAAAGGGTAATTGATAGGAAATGGAAAACGCATTGAGAATAGATGAAAATTTCAGAACAGTATTAACCAATAAACCAAACTGATTGTGCAAATACCTTAGTGTTTTACCATACAAAGGTTTGTTTGATCCAAGTGTGTATAAAAATTCTGATCATAAAAAAACTTCAATATGTGTTCCCAAATGAGTAACAATAAAGTTTCCATGTATTCTACATAGGCACAGTTATTTCTCAATTCTTAACTTTCAAGCGTGTTGGCAAGAGGAGCCTTTTGCTTTGGAAGCCTAAGTATGTCAGATTTTTCATCACTCAACTAAGAGGAGAATTTCACAGTATTTCAGATGCCTCTCATGTGAGCCATATTTTGTTTGTATTTGCTAAGAGATATGGAGAGTTTCTCAAGAACAGAAGCAAAGGTTAAGTTAGAATTGCGTAGTAATTTACTCTCATTAGTAAAAATTGGTGCTATTTTTTCTCACTATAAGAAAAGGAGTGAGTAGTCCACCCAATTACAAAACAGTGCAATAAGCTCAGGCATGAACATCAGATGAGCCTAAATCTCAAAAGTTTGCTCAAAACCTAATTTAGTATAAACCTACAGCATACATTCATTTGTGTCATGTTTAATGTCAATGAAAAGTAATAGTTTTAAAGTCACTTAATGATTTTAATACCAAGGCATGTATTCTTTTTCTTTATTTTAAAGAGAAAAGAACAAAACCAAATAACAAAAACAAAAACAAGACAACACCAAAACAATACAAGTGTCACAGAATTTCAAAACAAAATGATAGGGAATTAACAATGGTTGCTGTGTTGTATATTGTTGTCTTCAAAATAGTTGCTCAGGTAATCAGAAAGAAGGAATAAAATCTGAAAAGTAGAAGGCATGTATTCTGAATCCACTTTCCGATAGCTGAGCACAGCAGTCACACAAACAAAACTTCTGAAACTCCAGGTGCCCCCTCATGAGTTTCCCCTCTGAAACCCCCACTGCACCACTGAAGAACCTAAAATGAAAGCTTACAAAAGAAATTTGAAAATTTAATCTCTGATCCATTCAAAGACACATTTTCTTAAATTTTGCTCAGAGAACAAATAGAGTCAAGACTCACCCTAGCATAAAACTCTGAGAAATAGAAATCTAACTTCTGTATCACTCTGCATGGTTGTTCTTATGTTTATCTATAGGGTTCTCGAGGAACAGTGTCAGAAATAAAGATGAAAAAGGACAGTTTACTCCCAGCAAATCTCTGCTGGAAAAGATATAAACGCTGCTCTGATCAATGCTGTACAAAGGGTAAAATTGTATTGGGAAGGTTTTTCACTATTTCATGCCACAGTTTGATCTTTTAAAGGTCCTACATTTCAGCAAAAAGAAAAAGCCCCCCTAAAATGGGAAAAAAAGAAGCTGATACAATTAGTTATTAACTATTAGCTATTGACCAATACATGATAATGACGTTCTGCCTCAGATAAAGGAAAAATAATGAGAAAAATAAGCCTTATCATCTGTCATGTGGTAAGAGTGACTGAAAGGACCGCATTCCAATGAGACACACACACTGTCTAGTTTTATGGTTGTGCTAGAATCACATATCCTACCATTTCGCTAGAAAAAAACTGTCCTCATAAAAAGCAGCTGTTTAAATGAGGAGTCTGATAAACCAGAACCCTTACTTGTACTAGCCAATGATCTGGCATGTATGATATGTACACAGAAAGTAATTTACAATCAATCAAAAAACAGAGTTCACATACAAGTTTCTAATGGCAGAAGACATATGTTCATGTTAACATTTCATTTTGAGTTGGGTTCCTAAGAACAGAGACAATGTCTCTGTGCTGAAATTTGAGAACTTTTTCCCTAAATTATTTTGGGGATATTATTCTTAAAATGACTCTTACCCAAAGCAAAATTATATAGCAAGTTAATAAGGCCTAAATCAGCAGGGCTATTCTCATGGGAGGACAAACCATTTCTGGATTTATTGATATACCAAAAGAATACATAAAAATTGCTAGTTATCATATTATTAATAACCTTTCTGCAGAGTAGTGGCATTTGATCATAATCCATACAGTACTCATCCGTGTGTTGTTACTTTTTAAACTTTAAAAGTAAATACATTGTGTTTGAATCACCATCACTGTTCTTGTGGTTAAAAAACAAACAGAAAAATATTATTTATAGAACTAAAGAAATGGTTTATGGCATGCATTTGTGAACCAACTAATTAAGCACAAGCTGAAAACTAAAAGAATTTTGAATTCTACCTCTTAATTCAACAATTACTTATGTCCTTCCAATGTTTAAGAAGCAAAATCTCTCATCTCAAAATAATCATTGCAAGCATGCTGCACTCACAATTCTGTTTTCAAACTTTACTCCAGCAAAATTTAACATTAGGAGAGCACTGAAATGACATCAGAATAAGTCATAGAACACAAAGAACATGTTGGAGCTGTATCTGCCCCAAGGGCTGAGTGTAGATATTTCAGAAATGGTATAATCAGACAAGATCATGAGGATGAGGCAAAACAGCTAAAACATTACCTTGTTTGAATAATGATTGTTATGCCACAATACTCATAGTTGTTGCAATTGTTGTGACACTATGAAACACTTGGTTGTTGCTTTAATAATTAATAAGTCACTTAACCTCTCCGTGGCCCTGATTCCTCATCTTTTAAATGATCATAATAATTACTGCTTTCTACCTTATTAAGGATTTTTAGGAAAATTACTGAGCGTGTATCTAAAATGTACTTTGAGTACAAGAAAAAAATATGTGTGTGTGTAACAGAAAGAGACAGAGAGACAGAGACAGATGGAGAAATACTCCTGCTGCCAAAAGGTAGTACGCTCTACCTCAGATGGATTTGTTCGCTTATTTCCATCCTTAACTTAGTCACTTATGCCTTCAAATAAGCTAATTTTCAGTTAAGGATTAAAGGAGAAATGTCATAGAATTATATATATTTTAATAAAAACTTCTACATATCTACTAAATAACAAAATTTTCTAAGTAATCACATAGCCACAACACATTTTACCTGAAACTGTCTTTCATAGATTATTTTCATTATCTAGCTTGGTTTACAACAGTTCTTATTTTGCTAATGAATAACTGTATAGAATTTGATAAAAATCATCAAAGCGCCTGTTCCATAGAGGAAACCTAAGTATGTGACATTGATTTCAGGGACACCTGACAGGTAAGAATGAAATCCATAGAGGAAGCTGAGAAAATGAATGTGTAAGATTATAGGGGAAGATGATATTTTAAAAGTATGTCTTAGAGTCAGATGTGGTGGTACACATCTGTAATTCCCGCACTCAGGAGGCTGAGGCAGGAGAATCACTGTGAGTTCAAGGCCAGTCTGGGATACATAAGTGAGTTCAGGGTTAGCCTGAACTACATGGAGAGATCCTGTCTTAAAAAACAAATAAATAAATAAAGTATGCTCCATAGAATGTAGGAGACAAAAAGTATTCTAAAAGTACAAACAAAATGACAAAATGTTGCATCTCGCTGTGTTAGTTTTTGCTACATATGGTAAGGTTCTACAAGGAAGACAGAAAATGGTGGTAAAAATAACTACAATAAGGAAATGGAGGATATGATGAGGACATACTAGCTGACCAAAGTGAAATCAGAATTTAGAGGTAACACAAAGGAACTAATATGTTTGTGTAATAAAACTATGTCTAATCTTCAGAAGTCAGTGAAACTTCATGTTTTGTTCAACACAGGCTCAGATTTTAATTGCAGATCAAATTAAGTATATTGCTTCAAGGCAGTATGTGTAGAATTTCTCCTTCGAGGTAAAAGTAACAATGATTAAGTCTAAAGAGATGTATACAGTATTTCACAAATAATTTTATATAATGCTGAAAAGAAACAGAATCTATTCAAAATCTAGAAAAGGTTCTGAGCTCTCATGTTTTTACTAGACCTGTGAGCAAAAACAAAAAAAGTTTACATTATAAACCACTAAGGATATTTGGTTCTTTTTAAAATATTATATTGTGATAGATAACTAAAACAAACAAAAACACACATGCAAATTCAGTATAAAAGCCAGGTGTGATGCAAACACCAGTAATCCTAGCACTTGGGAGGCTGAGGCAGGAGGATCACTGTGAATTCAAGGCTGGCCTGAACTGCATAGTGAGACCCTGTCTCAAAAAGAGAAAAAAAGGGGCTGGGGATAGAGCTCAGTGGAATAAGCACCTGCCTAGCAAGTGCAGGGTCCTCAGTTCGATCCCCAGTACCGCCAAAAAAAAAAAAATCAGTGCAAAGAATTAGCAATGCAAGAGTGAATGTGAACAATTCATTCCATTCTGGTCCTCCTGTCATACAGAAACTGAAAAAACACATGAATGCATCACACACTAATGTTTTAATGATAAATATAGTGAAAAGCCATTAAGATAAGAAAGGAAGGAAGGAAGGAAGGGAAGGGAAGGGAGGGAGGAAGGAAGGAAGAAGAAGGAAGGAAAGAAAGAAAGAAAGAAAGAAGAAAGAAAGAAGAAAGAAAAAGAAAAGAAAAAGAAAGGAAGAGACAGAGGAAGAGAAAAAGAAAGAAAAGCAGAAGGAAAAGGAAAAAGAGAGAAGAGAGAGAAGGAGAAAAGGACCTCTTCAGCCAAACTGGGGGATGAGTAACTTTAATCTGACAGGAGTCAGGAGGGTTTCCCAGACACGACGGATAAGCAAAGGCCTGAGGAATAAAAAGACCGCTGATTCGGTGGGAAGGGAAGGCACAGAGACGACAAGAGAGAAGATAGGTGTGCAGCGGGAAGTGTGAGTGTCCAGGATGCAAGACGACCCAAAGCCAGCTAGGCTGGAGCTTCAGGTGTGGGGAAAATAAGACCTACTGTCCTGTGCAAACCTTTTAAAGAGCTCTGCTTATCCTAAAGCACATGAAAGGAAGCTTCAGATCACTCTAGAGGCAGTGAAGAGAAGAACGGGGGCAAAACTGGCAAAACAAGCTTAGGCGGTTCCTGTGAGCCTTGGAGAGAGATGACTGTGAACTGGAAGAACAGAGCAGTAAATATACATACGGATGGTAGAAGGCGCAGAAGTCAGGATGTGCTTCAAGGTGTAAGATACGGGCCTAGGGTTGGACATATTTACATATGATTGTATAAAATGGAAGGAAGGAAGGAAGGAAGGAAGGAAGGAAGGAAGGAAGGAAGGAAGGAAGGAAGGAAAGGACAGGAATTACATCTTCTATTTAATAAATATGTAAATATTTATTAGGTAAACATTTACATCCTTACAGCCAAACATATGACTGAGGGCATAAAGTACATGGTGCTACTAGATAAAATAGGACGTATTTGTTCAGTTAAAATTAAACATGAATATATTATATTAATTACTTCAAAATGTTTCCATTTAGCAGAGATTTGACATAAAGTCCCCAAAATATTGCTACTTGCACCTTGTTATTAACTTCAAAATACATAGTCTACAAGTTTCTAAAAACAGATTCTCCTGTTATGTTTTTTGTTTCCATACTTGGCCAAATTATTCCTTTCTTAGAACAAGAATAAACAGAAAATGAAGCAATTTAATCAGATAAATATATTGTGAACCATATTTTCAATATGTTTAAAAATTCCTCAATTGTAGGTTGTATGAAAATAACTTACTTTACCATATTTACAATCACTGTAAATTAGGAAGTTTCCTGACCAACCATGTAAGTTAGTAACAATTACACAAGACCTGCCAGACTATTGCTCAGCACCTTTCTCACTACATAAAAGTTTCATTTAATATTGAGAAGACATTGTAAGAATTTTCCTTTGTTCATTCAGCTGGGAAATGCGAGCAGTGAGCTCTATGGAGGACAATGTCCTATCTACACTCAGGCAATGGTTGAGTCTGGGGCTAGGTTCATATTTTTCTGATGCTGCAATGTGCAGGGTTTTGTTTTGTCTCTGAACAGGCATTCTAAAATATAGATGTCATGTTTTACAAGAACTAGGTATCTATATTAGAAATTTCGTATCACTCATAATTTTTTTTAAAAATTATAAGCCAGTGTTTCATGAACTATACCTAACTCCTTCACTCCTCTGACACCATCCTCCTTAGATGAACAGACTATAGCAGTACGTGGGGCAAAGTCAGAACTTTCAGACAGGCCAGACCTAGATAGTAAATTTATGGAAATAGCAATCCTGGGTCACAGGTTGCCTAGAGATAAGGTTATTCAGCTACACTTTTTAAAACATGATTACCTTCCAGGCGGGAAGTGTCCTCAAGCCCTAACAGTACAGGCTCTATCTGAATCCCTGGTGATCCTCCAACCTATGTGTAGACATTCTCCTTATCTCTACACTTCAAGCAGAACAGAATGCGCTTGCTGTTTGGTAACATTTTACATAGTGGTTCGCCCTGGGATGATGTTTCAACTAGAGATATGAAAGTCTGAGATTCCAATAAGGAAATTTTAAGTTTTCCTTTAACATTTTTCATCTAATTCTTGAGCACACACTTATGTATTATCTAAATACAGTGGTGAAGGTATTGGTGATGCCATACAGTTGTCCATTACTTTTAGGGACTAACACTAGAGAACCACGTTCATCTTGATCTTCAATTATTTTTCCAGTCATAGTTTTTGGTTTATTTCTGAAGAGAATGTGTCTAGTGTGCAAGAAGTAAGGAAAAATGGAAAAAAGAACTGTTCTTGAAAAGAATATATAGAGTTCACCAAAATGGATATACACTCAGGAAAAGAAAAAAATAGTATGATATTTTCCCACCAGATGACATTATCCTCCTATGTGGGCCCCTGGAGGACGTTGTACATCACAGGAAGTCTACTACACTGCCGGCCCTTCGAGAAGAAACTGAAAGCACAAGCGCAGCAACCTCAGTAACCAAGGCCACTGCCTGGAGCCCCTGCTGCAACTGTAGAGGCCAAAGATAACTTGTATTCATCTCATGATGTCTCAATAAATTTAGTATTACAATATTTAGGAATATATATGTATATATATATTCATTGAATAAGACCAAACATAGTTTTTGGTTATTGTGTAATAGCTGTGCAACTCTGCCAAGATCTCAAAAAATCAAGTAACTTACCACATTTAAAATCAGATAACTTGAGCCAGCTCTTCATGCTTGTAGTAAGAAAACAGCATCATTTTAAATATATAATTTTCTGGAAGCATGCATTCTAAAGTAATTAGTTAACAGCAGGGCCTTGTTACATTAGTAAAAACATGATGAAAATTCCTTTAGAAGCCAGTGCCTTTGGGGGTACTTCCTGGAGTGTCTGTATGTGTAGTTGTTAATTAACAAGAATGGAATGGAACTAAATATAAACAGACAATATACAACCATTCCCAGCTCATTGTAGATTTTCAAAAATGAGCATAAGCTTATACTAGAGCTGATACAACTACATTTTTAAATTTCATACTGTTATGGTTGATACACTGTGTCAACTTGGGGAGTCTGGAGGTTTGGCTGAGTGACTCAGCAGGAAGCCAGGGTGCTTACTTTGTATACATCCTGAGCCTGTGGAAGAGGAGGGCATGGAGACTGTGTGAGAGCTACACGCCCCCTGGGTGGGGGTAGCCTGTTTACAATGTAAGGGAAGAGAGGAGACTGCTTGCAGCCATTCCTCCCTTTTGCTCTTGTGGTTTTTCCTGTGCTCTGCTGCCATGAAGGTTTGCCCTCTGCCATGTGCCACTCTGCCTCTGAGACACCCAAGTATGGACTGAAACCTCCACAAACTGTAAGCTAGATAAACCTTTCCTTCCTTCATTTTGGGTGTTGGGTACTTTGTCTCAGCAATGAGAGAAAAGTAACCAAGACACATACTATAGCTGAGACAACTTCATAAATAACAAAGTCAATTTCAGAAGTCCCTTTGATGCTATCACAATTTAAATGTATCACATATTCAACAGAGGCAAATTTTTGATATGAACAATGTACATTTAATATTTTTGACAGCTAATTTCTTTGAAAATTCTCTAAAAGTTTTAAAACAATTTCCAATAATTCTAAGCAGTCATTTAGGAAGACATTATACATTATAATAATATAGTCACATGTTACTATAATGAACAAATCATTGTAGTTATTCAATAAATTTCACTAAAGAATAATTATTTTCAAACTAAAGGTAAAATACTCATTTAATTTTTAACCAGGTCATAGGAGATAGTCACATTGACAATAATTACATTTTTAAGTTATATGACATTTACTAAATCAAAACTACCTCATTCTTTAAGAATTCAATGTCTTTCAGAACTTTTTTTGAAAAGCAGGGTAAGTTGTAGAAGTTTTGCAAAGAAAATTGCATAATTTGGCAAATTGCTATTTTATGTCATATAATATCCAGTTTTATAAGGTTGATTTATTCTTCTGCCTCCCCCAAAACTGTAATCTTCTGGAAGGAGATAATTGGATCATATTTGCGATAGGAAACTCAGCAATCCATGCAGTTTGCGCTTACCAGGCACTTGATAGATGCTTGAGAAAAGAATTCATTTTACAGCTTGAACCAATTATTTTTAAAGGAAAAGAATTACCACTTTTGCTGCATATTTGAACTGTCACTTACATTTACTGAAGGGAACTCATGCATAAAAATTTGTCCAAACCACAAAGCATGTAAAAGTACTGAAGCCTCCCTGTTTGAGGTACTTTGACCCAATGAGAGGAGAAGAAAGAGTAGAAGAATAGGAGAGCAGTGAGTTCTGTCCGCCGGAAGCCTCACACAGTCCCACTTCCTACGTAAACGTTCCACAAGGCTGCCCCTGTGGATACCGCTGGCCTTCAGCAGCAGCCTGTCCCATTTTCAGTCCTGTGCTTTGTAGATTATCGGAGGAGTAAATTCACAGTTAATAAGAACTGATTGTTTCCTTAGCACTTTTACCCTGCCTTGTTTCAGCAGGAAGAAATTCACACATCAGAAACATTCTTAAAATATGAAGCTTCATAGTATCTGAAAATATTACTATTTGATTTTTCCAAAAATAGGTTTTTTTCATTCAAAATTAAACTTGCGTAAAAAAGATGTTCGTTTATATTTTCCTTAACAATAAAAATGGAATATTTGTAATGCAAATTTCCTTAACATTTTCAAATACTAAAATAATTTTTCTCTATGAGCCTGTATTCAGGTGTAGGAGTCTCTGTCTCTTGAGTTGCATTCTTTTAATCATTCTGCACAAGTCACGGCATTGCCACACCCTTATGTGTGTGAACAGAAAAAGCGTGGCTTGTACGCTGTATCTGAATGTGTAAAGAGTAGGCAGGAAGCAGAAGACTTACCTTGAAAAACGTCATGGTGGCGCCATCCTCTACAGCTCCGTACTCTATCTTGGTTTGTTTAGCTAAATCGTCAGCAGAATCAATAGGGGACTCCATGCGTTCCACTGTCAGAAAGGCGGCTAAGTTAGCAGTGTACGAAGAAATGATGATAAGTGTGAAAAACCACCAAATGCCTCCCACTATCCTGGTGGAGAGCGCTTTGGGCATGAGCTCAGAACCTAACAGAGATTGGGCGAGAAGTGAAACGAACACAAAGAATTTGATCAGCAATCAGATACTTTTGGTGACAGTTGGCAGAATGGAATCACTGTGTAACAACACCGTAAGTCATAGGTGCTCACATTGCTTTGATGAGCAAGCAACAACCGCTGGAAGAACAGACTCAGTTCAGGTAACTGAGGGCCTCTTAGACCCCTCGTGTTTGTTCAAAGATAGTGACAGTTGACTGTAGTTTTAAGAGATCTGGTGTGATTTACCAGTAAGACAGTAGTGAGTAAAAACTGTAAAGGTAGCATTGTTCGTGCTTTTATCTTTTTATTTTTTTCCAGTACCGGGGATCAAACTCAGGACCTTGCACTTGCCAGGCAAGCGCTTATGCCACTGAGCTATACCCCCAGCCCTGTAAAGGTAGCATTGGAAGAGAAGGAAGAAAGAGAACCTCTCCAGTTTACATAGCACTTGTATACTCATTTCTGCCCTTGTCATTTACATGGGTTTCCAAGGAAGTGATTGAACATATGTTCAAATCCATTTCTTAACAAGCTTTGTGCAAAGTGTCATTTATCTTATGCATATACGTCATTTTGTATGTTTCATTTTAAAAAGTAATGCTGTATAATAATAGTAAAATTTCAATGATCCATATTCCCAGCAGGAATGGGTTTATTTTACCATATGGTCGTAAATGATTTCTTTATGTACAAACAAATATCTCCCATCACTATAGATAACTGCAATGAAATTAGAAAAAAAGAGAAACTAGCTAAATTGTAACAAATTCATTTTTATACAAGTATAAATATTTCATAAATACATCACAATATATGGCTGGAGTTGCCTGCCTGTGATATTAATAACAGAATAGCATCAGAAAATTGGATATTATTTTTGATTATTGATTATTTTAAATTTTAATTCATTTAGATTATATACTGCAGCCCTAAAAATTTAAACTTTGGTCTGTTAATTAACTCTAGTCTTACATGTTACTTTACAGTCTGAATGTTGAAGATATATCAAAAAATGAAGCTTTTCATTAAAATATACACTAAATTTGTAGATTATATCTAAACTATGTTAGCATCCACTTTTAATTATTTTGAATCTACAATCAAAAAGCATGAGCTAAAAAGTGCTTAATTTTTAAGGTTTGAGTAAAATGGGTGAAGCAAAGATGGACTCCTTGCTGATTTGTTTCACAGTCACATCTCTGACAGAATCACTGATGCAGTGAAATCATCTCTTCAGATAAAATGAGAAATAAAGCAAATTATTCATGTTAATACTGACGGATAAATGATCTCATGACTGTTGTATATCAAAACAGCCCATCTTACGCTGCAGTTCATCTTACCCTTGCAATTTCAAACAAACAAAATTTTAAAAGCAGACAGACTTGGACATGACAGCCAACTCCAGCTCCAGACTCTGCCTACCATTCTGCAAAGAGAGAAAAACAAAGAGTAGAAAAGTACCTTTCTGATGTAGCTGCTCCTAGGCCCTGTCAGACACACACTTGGACACTGAAACTCTAACACACTCCCAAGATGATCAGCAGCTCTGGCTGCCTCTTTTACTTTTTGTTTTTTTTTTTCAAACGACAACACCAGTAAAATCAAACAAGACCAGGAAAGAAAAGAATCGTGGAGTCATTTGCAAAACTGGCCCAATTACCACAAGTTCGTATCTTACCCAATAACTCAAAGCCAATGCCTCCTAGGCTTGCGAATCAGAGCCTGGTTAGGGGCTGACTGTCATGTACTCAAGGTAACGTCATGTCCAGCACTATATCCCACTAATTCCTGGGGAGCTGGGCATCAGCCACAGGCTATGGGTTCCTCTTTCATGTATCCACCATCAGTGAAGTAGTTATGTGGCAAAGCAAATGTACATTTGAATTTTTCATTGCTTCATTTACCTGTCATCTTCACAGATATCCCAAATAGCCTCATTTGTAATTTCTGTTACAGAGGTAAAGTTCACCTTAAAAACATACAAGTTCTCCAAGGCTTCTATTTTAGGAAATATAAATTTTAGTAAACAATATTTCATTGTTAAAAGTGGTGTCAAAATTTAAAAAGAAATACTTCATTGTGGTCAGACATTTATTAAGAAGATAATATGGACTCTTAATGCTACTTTTTAACAAGTAACTTGAAGTTTTTCTGGGTGAATTTTATTACTAATGCTATTTATTACACAAGTCTTATCACATCTAACAGTTTTTCATCTAATATTCTTATTTGGAAAGAACTTCAGTATTGTTTTCCAAGTGTAATGGGAAGAGTGTTGGAATCCTTACCTTGGATCCAAACATAGGAAAGGGAGAATAGAACTACTAACTTTTTATTTTATACTTATTTAGAAAGAGATGCCACAAACTTAGATTACTTTATATCATACAAATATTTGTTCATAACTTTTATAAGATAAAAATTATTTCAAGTTAGTAGGATTTGCTTAAGACAACTATTAATATTACATGTTGGTAAATGAAATTTCTTTTGATATGTATTTATTTATTTTCACCTCCAGAAGTAGTTTATGAATACAACAATAATGAATTAATTTTTATGAGATATTAAATATCTAAAAATATATTTTATATATAAATAATATTTTATAATTTAACAAATTTTCACTCTTTTAGGTCTTTAATACAGTCATTAAATAAATTTCTTCAAAGTGGATAAGAATTACACCACCAATGAAGCACTATATTTTTCTACTTATGCTATTCATCATCAATTGTTCAAATTCAGGCCATTAAGTTGTACTTACTAACCTTAAAAGGTAAAGAATATTCGAAAATATCAGTCAATGAAATCATTTGTGTTGAATAATAGGCATAATGAAATAATTTCTTGACTTTTATTTAAATATAAAAATTAATGAAAGAAACAAAAGCATCAAAAATAAAAATTCAACTTGGAAAAATCAAAACTAAAATAATGAATGCATAATTATAAGTAAACCATTAAGACATATATTACATATTTTCTAACATTTTCTAAAATATAATCTTTACTTTTAGCATTTCAATTATAAATTTTAAATAACTAAGCAAAAGGTTTTTGCATGCACCTCTGAGCATGCAATATTTTATATTCTGCTAAGTTATCAGATGCAGGTATTTTACCTAAAATTTTAACTCCAGATTGTTTCATATTTTAATTTTATCATTTTATGTGCAGTAGATTTACTAATCATGCAATACAAATGCATCTAATCACCAAGAACTAATATGAAAGAGGAGAACATTTTACATCAGCATGAGACAGTGACAATAGCATTTCTTGTTTCAAGGAGATGTAACTTTAGTAGTACTTTAAATGCAGCTTCTAGCTAATGGATCAGGTTAGCTTGGTTAACTATGATTAATGTACCTACTGTGGGTTAAAAAAAGAATTAGATGAGCACACTGTATGTGGATTTGCAAAAGCTAGTTGTTTTCTCAGAATCTCTTTTGGCTGGGATTTGAGAAGGTCTAATGCGTTGGGTAGATGGAGAAGCTGGATTATGGTTACATGCACAGAGGCACCCATGCAAGCGACTTGTGCCAGCGAGAGCTCTCACCCCCAGCAAAGAGTGGGACATGGTGCCCAAGAGAAATAGCAGGCTGAATCGTATACCTTGCTGCATGAGAGCTCCAACTCCAAACCAGAAACTATTTAGTAAGGTAAAATTGTTTTCCACCACGTCTGAGTCAGGATTGCAAGGGTGTGGGTTATACCACTCATAGGGACTAAACCTGTGGTAATTGACAGAAAAAAGAATATATTTAAATTGCAGTGAGAAGAAACGCCATCCTGAATTTTTGCTGCAAAAGAAACAAAAAGACAGGTAAGATTAAATAGAAACCAGACATGGCATTCTATAGTAACATTTCACATGCATGTTGGCAAGGGCTAGGTTTTAAAGAGCCCATCCTTATCTGTTAATTTCCCCATTAAGATCAGAAAAGACATTCCTTTACTGTATTTTACTTGTTGAGAAGACAATCTGTATATCGATAAACCGAGAATGCTTTTTAAAAGTTGGATTTTTACAGGCCTGGAATATTAAATAATTATTTAAAAAACAAACTAGGGAATTATTAAAACAAGAAACAAACTTAGCTATAAAATACACATTTTTAAGACTGTGCAAAAATTGTTAAAGTCCAGAGAAAAAACAGAAAATCACTTAAGATTTGTTAGAAGATAGAAACCATCAAATTGACACAGATTAAAATAATCACATGTATTTGCATACCTAATAAAAGCATACTGTAGGCTTACATGTTTGGCCATAATAAAATCAACTCTAGAGATAATAAAAATCTACAGCACTCAAATATGCTTCTGACAGCATAGGTTTTGCCCGCACATAACACGCATGCTACCCAAGCAGTGTTAGGAGCAAGAACACACACTGAGGCTGTTTTGCACTTTGAGTTTCAAATCTATAATTCACTGGAGTCACTGTTTTAAGATAAAGAAAATCAAACCCTATCTGAAGGCCAATTACTGATGGTTTAAGAAACACCATTAACATCTCTCACATAATTCAAACTGAAGACTTTCTAAATTGCCAACTGTGAATATAAATTAATTTATGCTAATTATAATCTAGATACATTTATCAATTAATGGGATGAATTAAAAACTCCTATAATTAAATATACTTAGTCTAATTAATGAACTCCCAAAATATTTCCCCCCATATCTCACATTTTAAAGCCACTCTTTTATAAACCAAATTAGTATATGTGCCCTTTATGAAAACACTGAAAAATCTTACATTCAAAATTATTTGAATAATGTATCTGTCACTTGAGAGAGCCCAATTTTCTTCACAATAATCTTTCTGATATATTAAAATTCAAAAGCTCAAACAAACCATTTTGATCTTTAATGCAATTTTAGAACACCCGTGTTTTAATAACCTATCTTTGGCAAAACAAAGAAGGGTTCTTTTTTGTTAGTTTCTAAGTTAAACTGACACACCGAACATAAACATTCTGACCTGCTGTTGTGAGTGGTTAACTTTGGCAGTAGATATTTTTATTTAAATTCTTTCATTACTTTACACTACTGAAAATAGTTCATATGGATTTTGTAAAGTAATTGCATGCATCAGAATTTTGGCATTTGGTCATTATATGAAATTATTTTCTTTAAAATGTTATCATTTTAAGTTATGTAAAAGTTCATTGCTCACAAAAGGCAGTGCCGTATGTCTGGTTAGACCATGCACTTTAGTCAGACCATGCGTCCCCGTCCCTCAGAACTGTAGGCCCCTACTTCCTCAACCTGAAAAATGAAAACGGGAGTAAGACTACACTCTTGAGAGTTTTGCGAAGATTGTTGATTCTTTCTTTGAAGATATCTATAAAAGATAACTAACACTCATCATTCCATTCCCTCCCAGTTTTCTTGGGAACATTATTGACAATCTAAAACTCTATGTTTCTCCTTTCTTTTTCTATAACTCAATATCAGTTTGGGAATGCGACAGGCAGAACCTATGTGTGTAACGTTCCAAGAATTCTCCTTAAGGAGATTTGCCCTAGACTCTGGATTTCCTTCTACTTCTTTTAAGAAATGGTGATCACTAGAGAAGTGCTAGAAGGGTGATGCTGAACTTCCTAGAGTTACTTTAGTCAGATTAATGACCACTCTAAACTGACGTAGAGAAAAATAAATGAACTCTGATTCACAGCATCAAATTGTGGGTTGCTTTTGCCAGAGATTTACCCAGAATAACACAGGGATATTTCTCTTTTCTCTATGTGCAGCATTAAGTGCTTCAACTCATATGTATCATAGCATATTTTATTCACTATAAAATAATCCGTATCTGTTTCTAATACATGGAAACACAGCTTGTAGCTTATCTGAGTAACCAGTTTGAAGATAACAATGTGTAACTCAACAACCACGGTTAATTTCCGCTCACCTTGTCTGAAATTCTGTAGTGTTTTTATTGTTTTTGTGTTGTTTTGTTTATGTCTGTGTGTTTGTCAATTTGTTTTCTTTTCTCTTTAAAATAAAAAAAAATATTGTGCGTGATTTATCTTTTTCACTTTTCCAATTTCCAGCAAAAGTTTTGAAACCTAGTAGATGCTTGAACACAGGTCCACCGCTGGCGCGCTCCTGATTCACTGCTCTTCCTCCTTTTAACAACTGGCCCACCATCTGAAACAATCACACTCCTGTTGCTCCATACCCTTTTCTCAACTCTAAACTCTGTCTCTAAAATCTTGCTTTGGCATCTGTTTTTTTTTTCTTGAAGTCAATTTGTAAGCATACTTTAACTTCTGAAGACATTGTTATTGACCAATATCCTGTCTTTCAAACTGAGGCACCCACGTCTGCTTCTCCCCTTTCCTCCTCACTCACGTGCCATCCTCAGGGCTGCATCTCAGCTCTTGGGTGGATCCTTCCGCGTTAGTCGTTAACAAACCACAGATTTAACTGGCAGGTGGCTGATTACAAAATTCTAGACACCCAGAAATTCTTCCTCATTGTATTTCTAGCCAGCTCTGTACACTGCTAACTAGACAGTTCACTGGTGCCTCACACATAATGCTTTAATTGTTTTAACAGAGTGGCGGCATATACTTGTAACCCCAGCACTCTGGCAGGCTGCATCAGAAGGATCCTAAATTCATGTCCAGCCCGTACACCTTAGCTAATGAGCATGACTCTGTATCAATTCCCCACAGAAATGTAAACCTGTGTACTACAAATATGTGCTAATGAAAAATCAATTTAAAAAGTATTTATCGCATATAAAGCGTATGAAGAAGGCTCAGGAGCAAGACCTCAAGCTCAGTCTCCAAAGCTTAAAACGAACAAAACGCACTTTAGCTGAAGCCAAGAACTGCTACCATATAAGGTCTCTCACTATCTTCTATTGTCTTTCGTCTCTACTCGGAATCATCTATTCCAAAAAGAACTTCTTCATTCTCCCTGTCTTCACTTTCCCATAAACCTATCCTCAGTTTAAGTTATGCATTATGCAACTTCCCTTCTCTAGAGCAAACCAAAACGGTCATCAACGGAGTCACGTTTAGATGTTTCCGCCTCCGAATTTCAAGATTTTACCGCAAATGAGTCAATATTCTTAACTTCCTTTAAACTATTACATAGTAGCCAACTATCGCATGCTGCCTCTATGTATGCAGTTGCTACTAAGTGAAAACCTCTCTCTTCCCCGGATTTCGCTCACCAGCTTCTAAACGACTCCTCTCTGAAATGCAGTGATGTCTAATTTGCTCCCAAACTAATTGGTTTCATATCTCTATTACCTATTGCTTTGCGTTCTGCCATTGCAGCCTTTGGTATCAATTTTTTATTCCCTAAGTTGTGTAGGACCCTTGAGGAATGAAGTCTGTCATTACCCTCAGCACTACCTCTGTTACCGCTTGTGTTACCTCCCTCATCCCGGTGTCCCTGAGTGAGCGCCAATGGGAGACTGGAAGACTTGCATGATTCGTGTTCGTGACAGATGACTGAATCTCACCTAGCTGAGTATCTCTCAAGAGGCAGAAACAAGCCTAAACATGAGAGAGAAAATATATGAAGCATTTAGAGTACTGTATATGGCTACAAAAATATTAGCTAAAAGTACAAAATCCTTGTCTAAAGATTTCTTGCTCCGTACACTACATTAAAAAAATAATTTAGGGAACATAGGAAATAATCTGTTGCTCACTGAAAGGAGTTTTTTTTATCATGTTCTGCAAAATGTTAATTCAATATTTATTTGAACACTTTAGTCATGTAAGAGAAAAACTACACTATGATTAACGGATATTACAAATGATTTTGTAACACTATATATTTCCTTGAGCCATTAAACTATATGCTTCTAGATTATATATATATATTTTTTTTTTCATGGCTCCTTCCTCAAAATTGAATAGCTTCCCACAATGTGTCCTCTGCATGCTAAGATTTGAACTTATCCTGTCAGCTACTTCATATTGTTTTTATAACACAATTATCCTCAACTTTGACCTGAATTATAAAAACTGCAAAGCAAATCTTCTTTGAAAATTTACCAGTAGTAGCTGTGATATTATTTTTTCCCTCAGCCTTATTCTCCTTAGTGAGGTAATTGACAAAACATTTTCCCACCTCATTTTAAGCACTGGTGAAGGGGGCCGGAAGAGGACTATAAATACCTTTCCAATTGAGTTTGGTTTAAATAAAATAGACATAACTTTTCCTACAAACAATTACAAATAAATACATATTCCAATATGACAAACACAAAGCTTTTAACTACTTACTATAGATTCTGACCATTCATGGTCATAATGAGGACTGAAAGACAAGTGATGCCTTACCATTTTTCAATTTAAGTTTCAAGTAATTAAAAAATTTGAAATTTGGTGTTCAAATTTTCAATTGATACTTCTTCAATTTGTAAAAAGAGCATTATTTTGAGTTGTGATTACTAAGAGACTGCTAAAAGCTAATATATTTTATTGAGTAAAACTTCATTGAATTCTCATTGTTCGAAGAAAATAGAGTGATCCCTATTAAAAGAAGTCATATTATCTTATTTTTTTAAAAAATACCTCAGGTAAAAGGGTGATGATGAATTGATTGAGGGATGAATCAAAAGCAGGTACTTGTGTATAAAATGTTTATATATTAAAACATTTTGGACAGTGACTATAAGACATATTTTCAGAAATAATTTTGGATTTGTAAAATCATCCCGCACTTCTGCTGTGCTGACCCTTTCACAGTGTACTTAAATGAACCCTGTGTTTTTCAACATAATTAGTCTAGCTTGATGCTAACCAGGTGAGCGTGGAATCTCTGGTGTATTTAGCGTTTAATTTACAAGTCGAATATGGGAGTGAATTTCATAACTATCTCCATCCTGAATGCAAACAGCCATAAATACTTTACTTTTAGTGGGTAAGTTACTGCCAGTTTAACTCAGGAAAGCCATAGAAAGGTGAGCTATCGGGCTCTCATACTTGTAGAAGACGGCTTTAGAAACAAAAATAAAAGCGGATGGGATTTCTACAGGCTTTCAGGTGGTGGACAACACTGGCCACCTCTCTGACATGGCATGTGGGTCCTGTTGAAGTCATCTCATCTTGGTGACATCTCTGGGGGAAGCAGACAAAATGAGATCTCTCCATCCTGGGAAAAACAGGTATGCCTTCTACTAACGGTTTAAACCAGGCATGGAGAACCAATGACAGTACAAATAAGGCAAGTTGAAATAACAAACTATTGAAAATGAGATCTATCATTATTACCTTATAATTTTATATATGCTAATCATAAAACATTTTGAGTGTAAATGAATGATTTAAGAAGATCATTAGTGTAAAAAATGCACTGCAGTAGATCAAGAATCTGCCAGTAGCGCGCAGGCAGCTGGGGGCAGGGCTGTGCAGGGGGTTTCTAGGAGACCCTGTGGTTTCAGATGTAATCCACCCCGCCTAGCGCGTCTATCTTCATCGTCTCCCATGGAAAGAAAGGCAATTCTTATGCTCTAGTTAATTAGGAATTGAAACATTCAGTTTACTGCTGACCGGTAAGTGGGAATATAGAATATTCACAATAGAATGCTCCACCTGTGATCACGTTTTCAGCAGTGGTATCCTGCTCCTGGCAAAGCCAAACTGTCTGCATTGAGATCATTAAAAAATGAGGATTTGGTCATACCGCTTATGGTATCATTGGAATGAAAAACATCACAGAGGTTTAAGATAAGATCATATTCAAATTAGTAAGGACACTCACTACATCTGATTTCTGTACAATAGATAGTGTGAAAGGGAAAGAAACAGCTGAAAGGGAAGGAACAACTAGGGGGAGGGAAAGGAGAAGAGAAAGAAGGAAGGGAAATACGAAAGTATATATAAGGATAGGTGGGAAATGTGTACCGCCGATGTCTATTGGTTTATTGAAAGGAACAGTTAATGCTTTAATTTTTTTCTTCACCAATTTTGCATGCTTATATCTGGTCATCTGGACAACTAGTTTGAAAACAGCAATATGAAGTATAACAACCATTGCTGAATTCCTACCATCTTGTTTAGTGAAACTCTGTATCGTTCCTAAAGTTTTTATTATGTTTTATTCTCTTTAATTGTTTGAACAATCTTGCATTCTTACATCTGGTAATCTGATTAACTTGGTTCAAGATAACACTATGTAATATAACAACCATTGTTAATTCCTATTGTCTTGTTTTGAAATTCTGTATCATTTTTATTGTTTTTTGTTGTTTTGTTTTGTCTTTATTATTTTACATTTTCTTTTTAAAAAATTCCATAATATCTGCCGACTTTTATCATCTACCATCATGTGAAATCTAATAAAAAACAGTAAAACTGTTAAAATTAAGCCTTTGCATAAACGTGAAATCATTAAGGGATAGTCAAACTAATCTACAGTCTAAACTATTTTTAAAGTATTACTTTTTGCTCCCCACTTAAGCCTGCCCACCTAAATTTTGACTATTTTGCTCATAGAATAAAATATTTCTTTTTTCACAGTGTCAGAAAAAGTTATCCCTTATTATTTATGTAGAAATGCTGAAAGCCTACACTTAAATAATGTTTACCTAAAATCACAGCGACTTAGAGAAAATATGAGTTGAGTGAACTTAGCTCAAATTATTGGGAAAAGAAAAACCTTCTAGGGTAAATGGCTTATGTTTGAAAACTTCATTTTCAATTAACTTAGATCTCAGAAAAGAAAATGTCAAGAAGTAACCCTGAACTAGTTTATGTGGTTACTGTGAACAATTATCAAAATGAAGTAAAGTAGCATCATTTTGAAAAATGTACCATATCAACACCCTGTTATTAGGTACCCTTACTAAAACTCATATGAAACACAGAAGTTTACCAGAAGAACCTTCTAAAAAAATCACCCCTCCCCCAAACTTAGTCTGTGTAGTTATCTTTTTAACATTGGTAGAGGTCTAAGGTATAGAGGTTCTATTCTCAAATGCTGTCTTCCTCCAGACTAAATAAAACAATTGTTTCTCTTCAGTAGTCTGTTCCACCAAAATACCAAATGATGGGAAATAGTTTTATAGGTATGATTGACTTAGAACTGGCAATTGTGATCTCACTTTTAAGTTCCCTTGCTTTTTGGCTGGTTCTTTTCTAAATTAATTCTATATTTGTATTCACCAAATTTGTGCTGAGATTCATTTCAAAAAAAATAGTTTATAAACTCAAATGATAATCTCTTTAGAAGTAAGGATGACTGGCTTTCTGTATCAGCTGATATTATACATCTTCTGTTGTTAGAAGTCGATGATAAGTACATGTATCCCAAATCTAATTTCTATTGCTTAATAAGTTAGAATTTTAAATCCTAAAATGGACTTGTGAATACATTACACTATTAGCCACAAGAGCACATATGCAATTTTTACATTATGCATACATTAAGCACTTTAAAATTAGTTTCTAAGGAAAAGACTTCCCCATCCATAGTTAATTTTAGTTACCTTCCAAATTATTAATGAGCAGGATATTAGTTAAGGTTGTACTATGTTTTCTATGCTCAGATGTAAAAGGTTTCATAATGTGAAATGACATGGTGAGGTTTCAGAGTTGCATGCAGTTAAACTATGGTTAAGGGGAAAAAAATGAAAGGAGACAACTGGAAAACAGCATTACATGAATTAGAAAATAATACAAGTTTACAATTGTGAAAGATAATTCTGTATAAAAGAAACACAATTGAGTGTAAACACATGCTGTTCAATTAAGTATAGCTCAAGGCTTCAGGGCTACCTGCCATTCACAAAGAAATACTACAAAAACATATTAACTAGTTAGCGCTATACTAAAAGCTGTCCAAAAAGAATGTGTGATATTCAGGGGGAAACACATTGCTGGAATAAGTAACCGCAAACCAAAATAATTCTCACATTGCACAGAGTGTAATATCAACACTCTCTATACACTCATTATTGTCCATATCTCTATATAATTGGTTTGGGCTTAACTAAAACGTCTAGCTGAGTCTCCCATGCATAGCACCAGTGTGCCCACTGTATGTTTCCAGCAGTCTACAAGACTTCTGCATGTGCTGCTACACCTACACCCCAGAATGGCCAATACCAAATTGAGCGGCTTTGTGGAGCAAACTGACATCTCATATCAGCAACCAGTCTGACATAATCCAGGCATTTTCTAATCTTTCCAATAAAAATTCTTTACATCATTTGTCTTTTGCCTTCAATGTTTCATATTCAGCATATCATCAAAGTTTCTTGCAGTTTTTCTTTCTTAATTCTTGAATGTGCCTTTCCTTTCCCATTAATGATATCAATAGAACTTTCAGTTAGGGCTTGGTTAATTCTAACACCTAAGCGTTCCCTGCCTTTTCAATTTTCTCTAATTTGTGTATGCTGTATTTAACTAGTAAGTAAATACCTCCAAACTTTATAACTCATTATTTGATTAAAATAACTGTAAGAAATCAATATTAATTTTCAATCAACTCTTGAAATCTTCTGCTAAATGTCATGGCTTTAGAAAACTTCATTCATCATAACTCCTGTTATTCCATCAATAAAATCCTAGAATTCATTAAATAAATAAATAACTTCTATGTGGCATTCATCTTAACATTGTCAGTGGTGTTTATAGTATCACCTCCTCACTTTGTCAGTGACATTCACAGCAACTGGAATGTTGCACCAAAGTATTCCATTAATGAGTATCATGCTTACACTTTAAAGCCTAATTTACCTATCAGATAATAGGTCTATTAAAAGGATAGGCTATGCTATATTTACTTTAACCTTCTGCATTTCAAATGCCCCCCCCATTTGGTATCATTTTCTTCATCTCTTAAAGTCCGCTTATTGGGCTAATGGACTCTTTCAAGGATGGGAGTTGTCATTTCAGTTTTATCTCTTACAGAGTTAGAATAATGCTGGAAATAGAGCACTCAAAAGAGTATTTTATTTAGCTTGTACCTATAGCAAAATAAGCCCTTTAACCCTTCAGTGTTGTTTAGAGTATACGGTACCACTGGGTGTAGAAGATTCACAGCAGGGTTGCTTTCGTAGTGAATGACTGTCATAACAATGTTCCAGAGTTTATAAAGCTATTAGTAAGCCTTACCTATTTTTCATTATGCATGTGAAAGGGTAACATGTTTGTATGGGACACTTAATTGTATGTTAACCCTGCCTACCTATCTTTTTGCAATCTTCCTGAGCAGGATTATTTCATAACATACTGATGGAATAAGTCCTACTTCTTTAAATGCAAAGATTATAAAATATATTAAGAATCAAATCCTTTCCATATTTTACCCAGTTAAATCTCTCCCTAAAAAAAATTACCAAAATGACTATCACCCTATAAAAACACAGGAGTAAAAAACAAGCTTTATGCTTTCATTTTCCTCAACAGACCAGTGAGAACTAAGATGGGGCTGGCCTGTAAACATTCCTGGTATAAGGTGTACTATCTGTAAAAGTAAAGAAGAACATTAGGAACCTCAGGCAGCTGACGGATGACTAGCCTCAATGGAAACAGCAAATAGAAAGAAAAAAAAAATGACAAGAATAAAAACCAATGTGTACAGATATTTTTAATTGAACAAAATATAAAACTAGATGAGGTGGCTAGAAATTCACGGAAACAACAAATCACCATGAAACTGAAGAATAGGAATAATACACCCACCCCTGTTAGCAGGATCTTGGGTATGAATGAAAGCGCTGCTTTTAAATATGCATGAAGAGAAGCAGGTCTTAGTCATCAGTCAGCCCTGTCAGGCCAGCTTTCACACCACGAGTAATCACTGTTGATAACATAATCCTTAAGCATGCATTAAAGAGGTGTGCATAAATACTAGGAACCAACAGGAATGTAGGACCGGAAGCTGGGAATCCTTTCCACACTTAGTAATGCTAAGCATCGGGAACTGAAACATTCTTCTAGGGAGCCTAATGTTTTCTTCTCACTTGAAAGTAATATAAAAAAAAGTGGTAAAAAAAGCCAACAAAATCCTTTTCTTGTTCTGAGTACCTAACATAAGATTAATTTGGTGTTTTTGCTTCTTGCTATATTACCAGAAATGCTTTGGGCATGCATAAAATATAGTTAGATGTCTGGAGCAAAATATAATTGATTGTTGTAACATTATGTATCCTTGTCAGTGTGCTGTATAGTGTCTCTCTCGCTCTCTCTGTCTCTCATTGTGTAACAAGAAAAATTACTTCACCTTATAAAATAATCACTTTAAACTAAATGCTCTCAATTTTCCTTTACTGTTTTAAGGTTGTGATTTCTATGATGAGAACAAAGAATGCTTTGTGATAAACTTGATGAGATCAATATTTGATATCTTTAATGTCAGATTCTCATGAATAACTGGCTTCTGTTGGGTTAAAATCAGATGAAATAGAGGAAGAGCAATGTAGAATATTTAATTACATACAAATATTTTCATATTTAATGTTTAAAAAGCCAATTGTTTCAAATAAAAATTTTTGTTAAGCTTAAAGGATGGCTAGATAAATCTTTGATTCAGTTGCTCCTAAAATTAAACATTCTGAAACAGTGATAGACACACTAAAGTTACCCAGATAATTATTATATTTACTGGAATACATATTTTTCTCCTGAGCACTTTAAAGGTCTAAAGAATTTTTTGTGTAATTTTATAGATATTTGTTTCACTCAATTTTGCAGACACTTCTTTATAACACATTATTTACCAAAACATTTATAAGATCCTGATGTCAAATTTTAGGTCTATTAACCCCTGAAAGAATCACAAATTATTTCTCTTTCTTTTTTGGGGGGAGGGGGTACTGGGAATCGAACTCAGGACACTGTGTTTGTCAAGCAGGTGCTTGTGATGCTAAGCTGTATCCCCATTGTTTTTCAATATCATCCTCTGCTAGTTTAGTAGTATGCTGTGGATTTAGTTAGGCCAAATTGAAGAAAAACTTAAAACTTCATCATTTTCAATGTTTCGTAAATTCCACAAATTGAGGGGGAGTCTTGACCTGCTGAACACTCGCAGATGATTGCTGGGAGGTACTTCCCATTACTGTTTGTACTATCATCTCTCATCATCTGCTTCCCGTTATCTCTATTTTTTTTTTTCCTTTCGGGCATCACCAGAGTGAGAAATGGCCTCCGGCCATCACTTTGTTTCTGTGTGATACTGACAATACTAGATTTAATTTTTCCTTCAAAGGTATATTCCTATTTATCATCTATTTATTCACAAGGTTGGATATTATGAAGAAAAAAACAAGTAGATTCTTGTGAAAGTTTTAAAACGAATGCAATTAAGCCTAATTATATTCAACATAAATATTTAAATTTTGGTAAAAACGAAGATAGTTGCATGAATTGGGCCTTGGATAGAGCTTCGCAAACTTTGTTACTTTGTGGACACCATTTACTACAAGCTTGTCTTTCATCACTTATTACTGTATGTGAAAGGGATAGAAACCTTGTTTTGCTTACATAACTTTTACTATAATCAAAGCACAGTGGTTCCCTGTAAGTTACTCAGTATACATTGTGTAATGTTTAAATCGGGAACTGTATCTCTTGAAACAATTCTCACTTCCTTATGATGAAAGCCTTCAGAATCCCTTCTTTTCACTGAAAAAGGTTTTAATCAGGTAAGTAATTATAAGTGAACTGTTGGAACAAAAAATAATATTTCACTAACTCATGTAAAGAGCTTTGTGCTTGTGCAAGTCACCCCTGTTTGTTTGGAGGCTGCAATCCAAGGGCTTTGCTGGAGCTCCACAACCCAGGGGCATTTCTTGTTCCTTCAGCTCTCCTTTTTATCTGCTGTGTACACTCAGCTTTCATAAAATAGAAGATTATTCCAGGTGTACTTGCTCCTTTCCACTACAGCGTTTTTCTTCCTAGTTTGCTGTGTCACTGTTTAGAGATAAAGTAGCTCTCGTATTTATAGTGTATTGACAAGAAAGCCAGAGATTGGCTGTCTCTTTCTAGGGGACTGACATGCATGTATGCGAAGTAAATTCACTGAAGGGTAGAAGTAAAACTACCTCTGAGAATTCATACAGATACTTGAACAGTTGTTGAGCAGATAGTATGTGTCTGTGTGTGTCCACATCTGTCTGTGTTCTGATTCACTTGTGACACAATCATCTGGTTCTTTTGCTGGGATGTCTACAACATTCCATTAATTCTTACTTATTTTATTTTCAAGATAAAGAGAAAAATCTATTATTTACAAGTAGTTTATCTAGTTATCTAGTTACTGTAATTTGCAAAAAAAGAAAATAATAAGGTATACATCTGAAAACCATCATTCAATACATAAATATGCAATATGATTAGAATTGTGTTTTAGTCATAAATGTATACTCTATAATTACCAATAATCTCACAAAATTACAAACAAATTCAATTTGGTTTGAGTATCACATATTCATTCTTATCTATTTTGCTTCTATCTCTTACTAATTTTAGAATGGAAGAATATATTTTGTTTATCATGTTTCCAGTCATGGCCAATACAAATTTGAGATTAACTTGGATTTGGGATCTAGTTAAAATATATTATGGTCTAAGGTGTGGCTCACTTTGTGTTTATAGCTTTTACTTCACTGCTAAACAAACTGGTCATGATTTAATTAAATTTCTTCTTACAAATGAGTAAAATAAAAAAATGAGTAAAAATATTTGTACATGGAAACACATTTTATATAATAACATTGACTTACAGCTGCTATATTTATATAGAAGTTTAAGTAACTGAATACTATAAAAATAGGAATAAAATTGTAACGAATGAAAATGTGATTTAGAAAACATTGTTTTGACTTAAAAATTTAACATAAACTTTTACTTTCTATATCAGGTATGGTTTTGGAATAAAGTTAATAATTTTAATGAAAAGGTTTATCATTTTCTAAACATTATTATGCTTTTTAACAAACTAAATTCCCTAATATGTACTTTGAAATGAGCATAGGATTATATCGGTCTGTTCTTATAAAAGCATTATGTATTTATATTTAAACTGGCAAGAAATAGTTTTGAGCACATAGAATCACTTTAAACCACTTATCATATATAGTATATGTATGCATTCTTTTGTTTATCAACCTAGAAAAACATACCACTGGTATTATTCACTAAGTGTTTCTCTTATTCTATATAAAATGTTAAAATTAACTGAAAATATTATGTGTATTGCCCAAATTCTATAACTACATGCAAGTTTTTAGACTGTGTATAAATAACAATTACAAATTATATCACTTAGGTAAGTTTATATGGTTTCCAAACTCTGTGTCTATATGATTGAAACTTTTAAATTTTAACTTCTAAAGAATAAGAATTATTTTTAACTCGACCAATTAGTATGCATATTTACCTATAGCTATATATCTTTATATGCTTTTCGTTGTGTGTGTTTATATTATATATGTGCACATACGTGCACATGTCATGTTTTAAAAGGCAGTGGACTTTTCTACATTTATAAAAGTGTTTTTTTCTTCTGCATTTTTTGGTTCGCTTTTAAAATAGCTTTACTCTTCCCCAGGCAATAAGGTGCAAGTGTGCTCAGGAGAGAAGACTGGGAAGTCCATCTGTGTCTGTTCATTTCTATAACCTTTAATTCCCTTAAATTCTCAAAGTATTTTACCATCTCTAGCTTGACTACTTATTTGGCTAAACAAATAGACTCTTGCAACTTTTTTTTCCAGTATTTCTCTAAGTTCATAATTATCTTTTATTTTTTACAAAAACGATTTTCATTCTTCAACATCCAAAACATTTTAATGTACCTTAAAACTGTTCTGTATGTATTTTAATTATTTGAACTATATCTTCCTATTAATTCCTTATAGAAATTTGCTAAGACATTACCAAAAATTATATCATTAAAATATTGTTTTATATTTGTGGTACTTCATTAGAATTTATCAGAATATTTAACATTACAATGTTTCCTACAGGGCTTATAGTGGAAGCAACTTAATCAAATCCCAAATAGAAACACTTCATTCCATGAATAACTGGCAGTTATTAAATAAAACTTTAGGGCCCTTTTTCCTTTGAAGGCTTTTTCTATTAAAAATTTCAGAATTCTTCATAATTTTCTTTTTGGAGGAAATACTCCCACTTTATATTCTGAGAGAATTATGTCTACGCAGTCATACCTTTGACTTCCAGCAGGGCTTTTGAGTTCTTTGTACCTCAACTGTTTAATGTGCAAAATAAATTATTATCATAAATTGATCTTATTAGTTTGAAGAAATTTTTATTACTTTCAATGTTTTCTTTTCATTTGTCTTAATTTGTGTGTTTGCTACTTTCTGTGAACATTGTCTATTCTATTCTTCATCTCTGACTCACCTTCATGTAGAAATACTTCTCCTTGAATCTAAATTCTTGTTTTAAACACATTCTACTTTGTAAATTTGTTAATTGAAAAATAATAAATTCAATAAATTAATCTATGCTATTTTATAAAATTATATTTCTTGTCTAAATCTTATTTTCTATATTTTGTGTTTTTCTTCCTCTGACAACTCCTATAAAACCACTGCCTTATAGTTCTAGAAATTTTCACATGTTTTTAGTTAGCGTATTTACATTAGTCAGCCTCAAGGGTTCTAAAAATGAGGCAGTAAACTGACCGAAACAGACTCTTCATTAAAGCTAATCTTAAAGCATATACACTACTGCATATCCATATGAAGGATAATAAAGAAAAATTTTAAAAATATTTGTATGTAAAGAAATTGAACTTAGTAACGTAAAGATTTCTTTTGAATGCAGCCTGCCTTCATAGTGTTACTTATATTTTAGATAATTAAAAACAATAAATTTCAGAATACTCAAAATACACATTTTGTAATAAATGGCTTTGCCAGAGGATGCCTAATTAAATATATACCAAACAATATGTTCCGCCAAAACAGTGAACTGAAAAGCCCAGACCAGTGACTGGAAATCAGAAAAAAAGACGGATAAAGGAGACATTCAGAAACATGCATTCCTCACTAAGCAGAAGACAAAGAAGAAAGAAGGGTTAGAGGGAGTGAGGAACGTTAAATGACCTTGAGAACAATGCAACAATGAACAGTATGTTATAATCAATTTAACGGACTCGAAGAAACAAATGAAAGTCTAAGTGAAAAACCAGAGACAGTCACATACTGCCTAATAAAAAATAGCTGATAGAAATCTAAGTCTTATCTTAAAATTTTAACACACTTGGAGAATTTCCTGGGAAAGGAAAAATAAAAAGCAATTTAAAACATCCATAACCCAATACCTAAAATAAATACCAAGAATTACACAGTATCCTTTTAAAAGTTGTGAAATACATCTTTAGATGTTGTGTTAAAGTCCCCATGTTCAAAACTCTGAATGTCCTTTATGACTGGGAAAGTGAAGCTCGTTTACTGAGTGGCTCCATTTTGGGTTCGTGATGAATGTGGTATTTAACTCTCTAATTCTGTAGTTAAATATACACCTGGGCTTTACATCCTATTTATTCACTCTTTTTTTTAATGTTGCCTTATTTAAACTTAGGTTATTTCTTCATTTAAGGTATGAACCTCCATTGACTATATGTTAAATATTTTTAATCAGGCAGGAACTTAGAACATCACAGAAAATTGTTTTTGAAATGTTATAGGCATTTTTATCTTTGAGATAAACAATATAATTTATGCTCTCAAATATTTAAATATTCACAGACCTGTCATCCCACTAATCTAATTTGTCTACTTCAAACTTTTACAAGAATTTAAGCCTTTGTATTATTAAACATCATAGCTGTATCTCAATGTTTTATTTAAATATTAGATATCCGATTTATATTCCTTAACATGTGATGCTGCTAGCTATTTGTACTTCTGCTTTCAATTTATCAAGGTAATTTTATTCACCAGTCTTGATCGTTTTAAATTGCAAACCTCTGCATTCGGTTTGTATGATTGTATCATTGCCTCACTTTGCTGATAATGCCTTGTGTCTTTGTTCAGAACGGGATATCTAAAGAACAGGTGATTTGTTCATAAAATAGTAAATGCAAAATAGCGATCAAAGTTATGTGTTCTTTGCTAGGCTGCTACTTCTTAGTGTGGACAAATGTTTACTGAGCTGATAGATCAAATCTCAAGTAGGAAATATAACTAATAGCTGTAGAAGCCACAAATAAAATTACTGTTTCTTAGCGTGTGATGTAGCCTAGTCGTGAATATAAGCAGAGTGCCAGGGTTTGCAGGCACTGCCCAGCGTAGGACTATCAGCCACTTTCTGACACTTTGAGCCTCCTGCAAAAGCTTTGCAGCTTTGCATCTTGGTGGACAGACGCTGTATCCCGCATCTCTTCCAGAGCGCTCGGTGCAGGTGGAAGCATTTATTAGCACTTGCATCTTCCCGTGTGCACTTATCCTTCTCTTCATTAATTTTAAAATTCTCCATGGAGACTGCAGACACGTTACATTTGCATTTCTCTACATTTCTTAAGCTAGAAATTCAAAGAAAAATGATTTTATGTCTCCGGAGTTTTAAATCTTACTCTGAGGTTAAAAAGATGCATATTTACACATTCATCAGTAAGATATTGCTATATGGTTAAAATTCAAGAGTTAATGAATTTGGAAGAAACTGTTTTACACAAAATTCCTTTAAAATTTTTGCCCAAAAGAAAAATTGCAACTTGTTTCAACCAACTGGATTTTTGAAATGATAGTTTGTCTAGATTTTCCACAACAAAATTCCTGTATGTTTTAGTATTTGACTTCAAGAAGTCAAGGTATTATCTTTACTTGCTGCGTGGTGTAGCGAAAACTGTTTTTGTAACCCAGAGAATTCATCCTCAAGCTATCACTGCCTCACTACTGTTTGTAATCCAATATTAAAAATAAAATTCATACCTCTTTAATTCTGAAATAGCTTCGATTTTCACTAATAGGTAAGTTTAAATGAATGCATATTTAAAATTCTGAGGCTGGGCATAAGCTTTGTTCTGCAGTTACATATGTGTGAGGCTTTGATCTCAATCTTCAGTACCTCAAATAAATGAATGGGAGAAATAAAGGAATAAATTCTACACATTGTGATTGATAGGTTAATAGTTATTTATAAATTGCTCATTAGTTGCAGAAATAAAGAGAGGATTGGTAAATGATAATTTTCAGTTGATGCAAAAGTTATTACGTATAAAATGTAGTGTACTAATATTTAGGATAATCAATCTAGCTTATAGATTATGATAATAGACAATATACTGTACAGATTGCATTTTCTGTTTTTTGTTTTTTGTTTTGTGCTAGGAATCGAGCTCAGGACTCTGCACTTGCCAGGAAGGCACTTGTGACACTGAGCTAGATCTTCAGTCCCAGGTTGCATTTTATGATCAGAAACTAAATAAATAATGTACCCTCCTTGATATAAAAATTCTTATAAATTAAGTAGCTACCACTTATGAAGATAGAATGCTTTGATAATGCATTCATTTGAAGATAAGCCATTTAAAATTGCTCCCTGTCTAATCTATATGAGATTAGTAAACTTGTACTTTGATAAAAATTGCCGGTTCTCCCTGGAAAGTCATTGCAATATCACTATTTTCGGGTTTAGACACTTTAGGCTCACAGGTGTGCTAAATGTGCTATTTATCTTCTGGCTTTTTGCACTTATGATACCTATATTACAATAGAACTAGAACATCAACAATTATCACTTGTTGACAAATGTGTTAATTAAATTCATATACAGAGACCTTCTAGTACTGTGTATCCAGCCTGAGTCACATGCTAGATAAATAAGAGTCTAACAGAAAATATTAGAACCCTGTAAGAAAATGCAGCTTTAAAATTTGTGCTCAGCTTAAAATCGACATAATTAACATACAAGAAAGTGGTCATGATTATTTACGGATTAGCTAATACCTTTATTATAATAAGCAAAACAAACTATGAATTATTATACCATATTTCCTTTTTTAGTATATGAAGTAATATTATTAATAACATTTACCTTTATTTAAATGAAATTCTTCTTTTTGAATCATAACTTTCTAGTGTAAAATAAAAAGCTTATTTGCTAGCCATTCTCTCCAGTTTTTAAAATTATTTTATAAATTTTAATACATGCATCTGTTTTTTTAATCGTGTGTCATTCCAGTAACTTGATTATGAAACATGATTTCCAAACCAAGTTCACAAATAAGTAAACACAGACTGATTTAAGATGATGTCCTCTTAAATGACACTAAAGTTTTAAAGCTTCTTAATTAAATTTAAATTATGCAGAGTATAAACTATTATAAATTAAGAAATTATATATTTATCAGAATTGTATAAAACTTTACGGTATTAGATTAAAATGAATACTAAGCAATATATTGCCATTTAAATAATGTGATACAATCTTGTGTTTCCATATACTTCATTAAAATGAAAACTGGTATAATTCCATGAGTTACCAGGAGCATAAATGTCAGTTCAAGCCTTGTTTCAGGGAATTTAATCCACATTAAATGTATATGATTACATTAAAAAAATGAACTATTCAGTGAAGCAATGCTTCATATCTCTGATTAATCAGGTTAAATGACTGGTTATTTTCAGAGAACATTTAATAAGACATAGTAGGTTACACAGAAATGAAGTTTCATGCCCAAAACAGTTCAAGAATTATTGAATTAAACAATCCTAATCTATTTTGTTGAAGCCATTATGGAGCCTTAATTTATTAATACTATATCCTGAGAAGATAATCTAATACCTAATTCCTCTGTATTAACCATATAGTTCTCTTTACCCCACTAGAAACAGTTTAGCATCTAATGATTTGTAAAAGCTGTTCTAATATACGCTGTGATATTTATACTCTTTATTAAGGGAAGCACCACGTTTAAATTTTTGTGCCTACATTTAAATTTTTGTATCTGCCCAAAATTCTTTACGGCATTAATGATGTTGGGGAAAATACCAATTTCTTGGAATATAGAATAGCATTGAAAATTTGTACTTTAATGGCATTGTTTTTAAAAAACTAAAGTGATTATTCATGCCTATTTATTGAAAACTAATTTGACAAATTCTTATCTCAACAGTGTAAGCCAGGCTAATGAAGTACAAATATCTCTACAATGCAAAATATTTGAACTTTCTTTTCATAGATTTTAACAAGTTTCATACACTGAAGAAGGAAGTTTGAAAATAACACACACTAAGAAGGTAAATTAGAGATAGTCATTCTGACACTAGATGACAAAAAGGAAACAGAAAACTTCAGAGATGGGCACTTGAAGTTGAAAACGTGAGAGTACAGCATGTGTGATGAAAATCTTTGGTAATTCAGTAACTTCCTATGGTAGCTACTGCAAGTAATACCATTTCTGACTTCCAAACAACTGAGGTTGCAGTATACACCAATGAAAGAAAGTTACTTTAACTGCTTCTTTTGCAGCTACACATATGTAAGCAAAATTATACAGAGATAGTAGAATTATTTCCAATTCAAATAAAAAGGTAATGGCTATTGTCTTTTGTTCTTATCCTCCCTCTTCCTGGCCTGGGAAAAGACACAATGGCTGTCGCCTTGCAGTGGGCTGCTTGCAACCATGAGGGTGAAAGTCTCCTTGGAAAAAGAGTGTAGAGGGTGGAGGGAAGGTGTTGAACTCCTTGATAAAGCCCGTTGGCAAAAAAAAAAAAAAGAAAAAAAAAAAAAGCCCGTTGGCACTGTTCCAGTCCTGTGTTCCTAAGCTAAGGTCATCAGAAGCATCACTCCTTAGGTATCGAAGTGGCCCTTGGTCTAGTTTCCTACCCACAAATGAATGTACCTCTACAAAACCAGGCTCTGAACCATTTATTCAAATTTCAAGGGATGATAATCAATATTAATATTGTTGTTCTGGAAAGGTTAGGGAAAATGTTACTTCTTTTAGAATTTTTGTTTAAAACTCACCAGCAAGTGAGTTACATCATGATTTAAAACTTCTGTGTAAGGAACCAGTTTTCTATTGTCGTGACAAAACTCAATAATTTAGAAACTATGAATAGATACATTCATTCATTCCATAAGATTATCATACAGGCCAACATGTTCTCAAAATCTCCTCTTTATTGCATGGATATTCCCACAAGCACTTCATTCAGGGATATCAAATTATTATCATGAGCAAGATGATAAAGTGACATTTACTTTAAGTTTATAATTATTCAGTTTCAATGTATAAGTGTTAATTTAAAAAAAACCTAGTTTGTCCCCTCACTTTTAAGGGTCTACAACTTGCTGTTGTCTATTAAATATCCTTCTCTTACATTCTCTATGTCTGTAAATAAACGTTCTACTCAAACTAATACTTCTTCACTTTTATGACCTATCACTTTTCCCTTCATTTGAATTTCTCTTCTTAACATTGCTTTGAGAGAGTCATTTTTGCACCTGTTTTTCCAAATCTGTGTTTACTGACACTACATTTGTAGGTTGATATTGGCCATAATGGGACTATTTAACTCATAATCAGTAGCAAAATTTACAGTCAAAATCTTCTTTCACCACAAGAGACAATTAGTAACCAATTACCTTCATTTCAGTCAACAATGCACAATATTTATAACAGCTTTAAAGGTAACTGTAACAGGATTCATTACAAAACAATGCTATTGCTTAATTGGTAATTTTAGCGCTAGGAAAAAAAGCAAATTCACCTAGTGAAGTACAAGATTGCTACACAAGAACATTATAATAATATGCCATTGAACATATTATTTAGTAGGTTTGGATGGACTGAAAGAGCTTAATGAAATGAAAATGATCATTTTCACTGATCTATGATATATAAATGATGGCAAATTGAAATCGTGAATAAATAACTAAAAACAACAAGATAGTGACCATCTTCAAAATTTAGGATTTCCTGCTAGCTCATTCTTAAAATTTCCATTTGAAGTCAAAAATTGACTGCATCAATAAGCTGATTCATATCCTAGGAAATAGTTTTCAAATTAAATTAAATTAAATTGTAGTGGTATATTGTAACTTGTTTAAATTATTAATATATATGATATAGTTTTTTTATTGGCATGAGATTTAAAGTTCCTTAGTACAATCATCAGTTGACCATTTTAAGATCTTTGGAGGAAAGTCACAATATTAGTTGTCATAAATTCAGGCAATTCCACAAACATCAAAGTAAAGATACAAATTTTGCACTACGCTCAAATGTAGAACACATTTTGGAAAGGATACCACAATTGTATCATTTATGTAACCCCATTAGATTGTTATCAATACCAGATTTTCTAAAACACCCAATTTCCCAATCAAAATAAGGTAAGAGTGGCTTTAAATTGAGAATAATAAGGAAAATGGATCATATGTCTATGTTGCATAAGAAAACAGTTTTGTCCGATTACATGCAAAGTTAGCTATTTGTTTGTAAGTGAAGCACTGAACATTAAGCAAAAAGCTTCTTTTAAATAAATATGAATATAATTTTCATTTGGAAAAAGGTGTGTCTTAGACTTACACATCAGAAGCAAGTGGTTAGGTTGCAATACACTTGCTAAGGATTTTAAAAGCAGTAAGTCCAGAATGAAAAGTGCAAGGCTGACTGTATGGGGGTCAGTCAGCTGATCGTGTAGTGCCTAAGACTGAAAAAGGAAGCAAACTATTCCTTTAAGAACTGGACACTTGAAGAAAAGAGGATGTTACAAGTGAGATCTTAAAGTTAGCATTAAAAAAATAACATTTCAATTTTAGCATCATTTGGACATTTAAATTGATTTGACTAATATTGGGTTGTCAGGATTATACACAAATAACAAAGATGAGTAACCGTAAACATGCACGGCAACATAAGTTTTGTTTTTTATTGATGATAAATTTTAACTAAGACATTTGTTCCATAAAAGCTTTCTTAAAGCTTGTGGGCTTCTATTTTGCCAAATACAACTGTAAAATGTCTTCAAAAATACAGACATCCTCTTGTATTCAAAGATTAATCATATGTTTTTAAAATCTGTGTATGCGCTTTATATTCTGTTTAGTACATAAACAACTGAAGTACGTTTGGAAATCATTCATAAATTTAATTTTCAAGTAAAAAAGTCCAAATTAATTAGAAGTATCAATTAATCTAAATTATTAAAAGTATCAAAATAAATGTTTTTTAAAATTCTTGTCAGTAAATTTAAAGTATTATTTCTGATATCACTTTAATTTTAAAAATGAGACAAAATTAAAATAATACCAGCACTGTAAATACATATCTATTTCTATGAGTGAGAATCTATTACACCTCCATCTAAAACCAAAATTTTCATTATTTTCTATTACTGCTTTTTCTGTAAAATCATTTTAGTCATATGTGTTTTCAAAACATGTTATTAGTTTAGCCAAATGCTAAACTAAGATTGAAATATACCTCCCAGCATCCCCACCCCCCATTCTCAGTATCAAAAAAAAAAAAAAAAAAGTAAGGGAAACAGGGAAACACTTACCTAATATTATTAAGTTAAAATAATATTCAGGTGCATATTCTGAACCAACTTAGATGGCAGTTGTAGCCCTATTCTGTTTATAATGTTTATCATGCCAGTAACATTGAAAGCCTGTATTTTCACCTTTGCTTCAAATATTACATCTCCCAACTTAATAGGAATGACTATTGTACATTTATTCACCTCATTTTATCTTCTCAGGTTTACTAAGAAAGTTATGAGGATGACTTATGTTTACAAATAATTTGGGGTTATACTTCTCTCATGAAGAATAATAGGAAACTGCCTCATATACAGCCTGGGAAAAGGAATGTAATGGGAACAAATTTCTAATAGAAATGACTCAGCATTTTCATGCTTCTCTTATTAGCCAAAGGTTAACTTCAAATATTTAAAATTATAAGTATTTTAAAAATTAATGAAATAACTTGTGCTTTCATTTGTTTTACCAATTCTGCTTGTAGACAAAATATAGACTATCGAGCTGAAAATATATTGAATTTTATCTACTTGGGAAATCCATTATATTTATCATTAAAAGAAAAATCTCTTTGTCTCTCTCTCCATGTATATGTATATAGTCAACAGGATTGATATGAAAATAATTTAACTTGAATGATGTAATTATGTAATGGAATGTAAAAAAATTATAGCAATTAAGGTGTTGTGACATGCTCTAATGAATGAAGCTGCACTGGTTGATGACGCTGTATCTCCTACTCATTAATTACTTGGACAGAGTGCATTACATTTTACTTAGTATGAAGAAATACAGTCATAAATTACCACTAAATATTTTGTCCATAGATTTTCATTTAGTACTGATGATGTTTCTTTCATAGCCATGATTTATGGTGAAAATCAAACCGAATCAGCTAGCAGTTGGGCTCCAGATAATCTCAAAACACAGTTCATGCCTTTACTGCATGCAGCTAGTAATTTTGAGGAAAACACAGTTAGAATTTCTAGAGAATTGGTTTATAAATAACAATTGTGGCTTTCTAATATCTCCTGTCTGGATTCTCAACTGTTTGGAAATGATTTTTTTTTTAATTTCTTTTCTGCAGACTAGTGAGGAAGACACAAATCTTATCTGTAGCTAATTACGGTTATTTTAAAAGGATTAGCTGTCATTATGAAACAATATATTGCTAATATGTAATTCAAAGATTTAATAGAGTACTTAGAAAAAAGATAGCCAGTTATTTTTTTCTAAAACTGCAAAAGGAGGAAGTAGAAGGTGAAATTAGCAATGTAGTTGAAGCAAATCATTCTTTACCTAAATACCTTCTTTCCTTTAAGAACACCTCCCTTCCTATGAAAAATATGGAATTTTAAAATGTAACAATAATGCAGTAAATAGAGAATACCTCTAAATTCATTTGTGCTGGTGGTGGGAAATAGGATTTGTTACATATATCAAATCATACAAATACCCAAATATAAAAGAGACAGCAATAAATAATAAATCTCTCTATAGTTTCAAATATAACATAGCTGCTGTTAACAGCCATATGCGCTAGCTTCCTTCCTCTTTCAATGGCTTTCCCCACATTATCTCCAACTCCAGTAGAAGACTACACAGAGAAACATCCACCGTACTTACACCAGAGAAGTCCTGGCCGAATGACAGCTGTAAGACCTAATACTAATTTAGGTGTGATGTTTGTCATTCAAGGAAATATTACTTTCATTCTCTACAGTTTTCCAGGCAATTATCATTTTAATAGAATAGTATTCTGATTACACCAAGACATTCAGAAAGAAAAATATCTTAGTGAATATTGATTTTCTCCTTACTTTTGTTTTTTTACTGACCTCATTCACAGACTACATTGTTTTCAATATTTAGCGTCACATGTAAGCTCTGATGGCTGTTGACCAGTCATAAAAATTAAAACATTTCATAAAGAACACCATTTTTAAAAAATTGACCTTCTTGGGAAGTTTAAATTATGAAGATCATTTCTTAGGTAGACTGAGAAACCTCCCCAAAAGTCCAAGAGAGGACCTGGTTTCTGGGCTAGTGGGACACTAGAGGTGCATCTTCCTTTTTAGAAGAAAGAAAGAAAACGCAAACGGGGAAGGGGGCTACTCTAGGCATTCCTCGGTTCCCTACAGCTCCAGGACCTCGACAACTTCTACCCATTATTTTCCTTATCTTGTTAGATCTTAGGAGACTCATCAAAGAATTTCTTGTAGTTAAAAATATACTAAAATGAAGGGAGGGACAGAAAAATACGAAGTGGACAGAACCAAGTCACCCACTCTAATGCCCTTCAGTCTGACTGCAATAGTGAAAGACAGAAAATAACCTGGTGGGAATTGCCAAAGAAACCACTGAACACCATTTTTGGGACCTTTCAAAGAATAAAACAAATTCCTTAGAAGGACGCTGCCTTTCATTAGAGGGTGTATGTGTGTGTGTGTGTGTGTGTGTGTGTGTGTGTGTGTGTGTGTGTGTGTGTTCATGTGCCTGTCTGTAAAAACGTAATCATAAATGTGGCACGGTGACACGTATGTAATCGCAGCACTTTGGGAGGCTGAGGCAAGAGCAATGACAAATTTGACACTCAGGCTTGGCAACTTAGTGACATCCTGTCTATAAATAAAAAATAAAAAGGATTGGGCACATAATCAGTGCAAAGCCCTGGCTTTAATATCAAGTACCACAAAAAAAAATTAATAACAGAAGGGCCACTTGTGGTAGCAAATATAAAAGTGCATTAGCATTAAAATTCAAGTGTTTTCCAAATTTCTTAAAGTCACCCTACACAAACTGCAAATTATTAAAATGAGTTTCTGTGGTTTGCTGTAGTAGACACTGTGTAAACTCCTCACTGGGAACATAGCATCCTAGGATGACTGTAATTTATCAGCTGCTCATTGGCAAGATTTTCCTGAGTGGACACATTTAACAATGAGTAAAGATACAAGCAGTGTTTGCTTCCTTTGGGAAGAAACCCAGTTCTAGAAAGAGGGCAAGGAAAGACATAGAAACAATTTATCCATAGAATTTGAACAGGAAAAATGGACTATTAAACTTCTGCTCTTGCATTTATACTTAATTTTAACCTAACAATCAAATATCGTAATGTGGTGTATGGGATGTAGCTCAGTGGTGTGGAGATTTCCTACCCCGGGGGGAGTCATGGGGGTGGGGCACAGGAAGAGCGGGGAAAGAGGGAGGGAGAAGGGCAGGGATATATGTAGGTGTGACAGATACTCAAATGTAATAATCCGTAAGAAGAAATGCCAACAAGTGTTTGATTAGAGAGATGACAGAAAAAGCACTCTGATCTTATCTTACTCCATTTTTTCTCAAATATTTTATTCTTATAAATATCTAGGATGATTTTAAAATTCCGTGGTGGAAAATATGCTTACTTTCTCTCCTAATTATTGAGATTTTCTTCCTTTAGTCAGATAATTTCTATCATGATCTCTAGTGACTGATTTATCTAAATATCATCCTCACCATAGGTTAAAAAAAAAACTCAGTGATTCACTTTAATTTCAATTGTTGGTTCCACTGTGACAAACTAATGTCCCCTTCTCCAGAGTTAGCGACTCTGCATCTACTTTACAGCCAGGAGCATTACTGGAACGCTAAAAGTAGGGAGATGTAATTTTTATAATTGATTTAACAAATAAAAATGGAAGAAATAATGCTTAATGTAGAAAAGGGATTCATGCCTCTGGAAATATTTCAGTCCATAGTTTGACAGTGCCTTCCATCTCATCCATTGTGATTTTTAGGTTCATAATTTGGACAAGTTTTTAAATCCATAATCAATTTTACCAATCATTCTCATATGTGTAAAAAGCACATTAGCACAGCACCACCTACTTAAAATCAAATTTTCAGTAAATTCTAAAATTGCTAACTGGGAACAGAAGTAACAAATGGACTTCCCTGCAATTTACTTCAATAAAAATGTGACATTAAACACAAAAGTTAAATACATCTAAAATCATGTTATATAAAGGAAAAGCTAAAATGCTTTTCTGAATAAAATGGGCAAGTTGTTGTAATAGGCACAGAACAAATGGGCACTTCACTTCAACGTGACAACAGTCTTTTTGACAGCAGCTTAGTTCAACAACGAACATCTCACCAAAACAGTTACCATTTCTAAGCACATAATAATTCACTGTTGCCCTTCACTGCACATTAAATGTCACCCATTTCTGTGATAGAATATAAAAGTGATTGCAGACCAGTCTGGAGTCAAGAGCAAAGTTATCAATGCGAGCACTCTGGACACAGTATTCCAAAGTCACTTCCACTATCAAAAACACTGTGTTTGGAACATCTTTACCTCTGAGCTCAAAGTGAAATGCAGGATATTGTTCTTTAAATGCAAAGACCAAGTAGGGGAAGAGCCGTAACATCTCAAGACCACAGGTCATGCTGAGCCAAAACATAAGTCAGGACAGCCCCAGTGGTCATTGTAACAATAAAGTCCTGACCAGATTCTATACCAATGACATCATAGGTAACAGTCAAATATTCTGAAAATCATTGTAAAATTTAATGCAGAAAGCCCAAGATAGTCATGTATTGTAATGTATCTAAAACTAATGTTATATATGTAACTCATTTTTAAATCCTAGCAAGTCAGATCTTAATATTGTTTAGTTTCTTTTATTCTTTCCTCTGTTTGACCATATTCATTGATTCATTTAAGTAGCTTGAAATTTTTTGTATTATTATCTTTTTATAAAATTTGACATAGTGTTATTCTTCTGAATTTATCTGTATTCATTTTAAAATGTCCATATAGGGATAAAATGTGGAATACTCTTAGAAGCTTAGTGAATAACGGTTAATGCTACATCAATCCTGTTGGAGGGAAACGTGGGTACCATTATCCCCTGCATCCGCAGCTATACCAAACTAGTTTCACGTCTGAGTACTATCAAGCACCCTAGACCAAAATTTGGATGCTCAATTTCAGTCTAGCTCTGGTTATCTTGGAGACGTCTATGGTTAAAAAGGAAAAAAAAGTGTAATATCTATGGGAATTTAAATGGACTCATTGATAAATGGGAAGAAATTTATCTTTTCTGTAGTATAGGAAATATTTGAAGCAAGGTGAAAAAATGTATCTTATCAGTATATGGGTGGGTGCCTTAATCAACCTTTTATACAACTACCTGTCTTCTTTATAATAATATAACCTGGGTCAAAGAAAAAGAAAGAAAGGGAAAGAGATTTAGGGGAAAATGTAAGTGTAAGCCTGCCATCGACAAAACTTCTTTCAAACTGTCAGCCAAGAACTATTGTTAAGCTATTTGGGATAAAGTCATTTTCATCTACAATGCACTATCCCAGGCACATTTTTATTGATAAATGAGTTCTCAGCTCATTCAGATAAGCATGCTGATTCTGCCATTATGCTATAAATAAAATGTGACTGCATGTAAGAGGCCACATCATATAAAACTATATCAGTACAATAAGTAACACTACATATCTCTTTCTTAATCTTGATTAAAACTATTGAGAACATTTTAAATTATTCTCACCTTACAAAAGAAAGGCGAAGGGATTTTTTAAAGAAAAACATGAAAACTTTATTCCATTAAAAAGAGCTCTAAAAACATGAATGCTAGCAATTGAGATTAGTTCTTAATTTGTCATAACAGAGCAATAAGCTTCAAATTGAGTACTATAATGAGGACAACCTGCTTAATATTACTTCCTTTATATTTCTGTGTTTGTCTCCAATGAGATATACATTTCAAATAATGCAGGGGAAAATGTGTTTAAAACATATAGCATTAACAAAAATACAGAACAATTAGCAAATATCTATATAATTTTATTCTTAGCCAATGGATATCTACTACAGATGCATGAGTGATTGTGATTTTTTTTAATAAAAATTGCCTGTCCAGCCATATGCTGGAATTTAAGGACCTAACAGAATTATTATTAGAATATAGGCAGTTAAGAAATATTTATGTAATATCTTAATAAATGAGTGGGGGTCACGTATTTTCTAGGGTGCTACAAAGTTGGTGCATACTAGAGACATAAATATTTGAGTGATTAAGTGCTGGAATAATTAAAGTGAAAAGTGAGACCAGTTGGAGGCGGAGCGTGGTAGCCAGAAGGGTAGAGATTGGCTACAATAAGAACAGTATCAGGTCATGCTCCAAGCTAAAACTAGCAGCAATTAAACATTTTAGCCACTTTGAAATCATTTATTCTATTTAGTTTTGAAATAAATTGTTCTCATTCCTAGGTAGGTGTTACAAAATTTCCTAAAATTCAATAATACCTTATTCAATAATTTATAAAAATACATTTTGTCACTGAGGTTATAGTTATTTTGGACCTTTTATCTATGATTATTAAAGGGGAAAGGGAGGGCAAAGGTAAAAAAAAATACGTATGTACAAGATAGTTAAGATCATTACACAGGTAGTTTCTCTTAGGAAATTGAAAAGAAAGGTTTGTGCTGATATTGTTTGGATGAGTTTATGCCTGTATTTTGTACTTTAAACAATTCCTACAAAATAACAATACACAATGTATTAATTGTGTATTACTAGCCTGATCTGGAACTGTTTTATTGTTATTTTTTCTCTTTAAAATAACAAAAAATAAATTTTAATAAAAAGAAAAGAAGTAGTATGTAAAATCTTTAAAAAGAAAAATAAGACACATAGTTAAGCTTTTTAAAAACATAATTTATCTTTCTTTGGCACCATCATAGAGATAAACAACACTGTCTATGTAAAAACAAAAAAAAGAGAGAAAATGTGATATTTATTTTGACATAAAATAGCTGAGCAGGCTTGCACATGCCTTTAATCCTACCTCTCAGAAGGCAGAGGCAGGAGGACCACCATGACTTTGAGCCCAGCCTGGGCTACATAGTGAGTTCAAGGCCAGCCTGCACTACATGGCGAGACCCTGTTTCAAAATCAAAACAAAGCCCCTTCCAAACCATAAAACAAAGAGTTGTGTCAGTGATTTTGTTGTAAATCTCTATGTGACACAAAACATAACCTGTATAAAACTAAAATACTACATTTATTTTACATTCTATGAAATATTATGATGCCATTGTAAATTTAAGGGCAATTAAGTTACACAGTCAACACTTGGACATTTCATGTACACTTGCATCTTATAAATTTCTTTCATATTAACAAGAATTTACTGTCATGTCTGAATGGACCTTACCTACACAGATTCATCTAAGTTTGAAGATTTAGTTTAGGATTTAAATTCAGTATATTCAAAGACTTTTCCTTTAGTCTGAATTTTTAATTTTTTTCAAATTTGGAAGTTTTTAAACTTGATTATTTTAATATAAATAATTGGACAAAATATCGATAGAATATGTAACGTATTTGTTCCTATACTATATATTGCTTTAACAAGAATGTCATTTTTAATCTAGCATCTTTTCTAACACTATCATTTGATAGACTATTTGTTAATTTGACAGTAAAGATTTATATTTTTTTAATTATTGTGAGGGTTCATTTTATTCTATTCTAATTTTATTTTATTTTGCTACCAGGTAACAAATTCAGGACCTTTTTTGTGCTAGGCATGTGCTGTGCTCCTAAGGTATATCCCTGGCACAAGAGAAAGTTTGTTTTCACACTGTTAAATAAGAACCCATAATAAAACCATTTTCAAGTCCATTCATTTAGTAACTAATGTCAAGTTAGAACAATAGCATTCTAAGCTTCAAAGGCACTATAAAATGATATACCTGTTAATACATGTTTTCAAACTGAATGACATGAAGTTAACTCAGAAATGTCTCAGGACTTTTTTATCTAGGATATAAAAATAGGTATCAATATAGATATACTACCTGGGAATCTGGGTGAATTGAATTAAAAAGAATATGTAAACATGCAGACATCAGGAAAGGTTTCTTCCATACTGTGGAGAATTAATTTTTCTCTTTGCTCTATCTGCCAGCTGAAGAGTTCTATAAGCCATTGGAATGTGTTAGCTTAACTCCTGAATTCACTTGGTTGAATACATACAAAAAAGATGGCTGTGTTGTTCTCTATAAAAAGATGCAATTGGCCCAGTGATATTCAAAAAGTTTAATTTTTAAAGATATGAAAAAATTGAGCTAAGAATTTATGAACTTCATAATCTAAATTCTCACTTTTAGATGAAGAATCCAATATTTTAAATAAAATTTTAACAGGCACTACCACAGAGTTTTAAAATGCTACAAGACTACATGGCTGCAGTACATATGTTCGGATGAATACAAACGCTATTGTCTGAAGTACTTGAAACAATATTGAACCTACTAGATAAAAAAATGTTAAATTTATGTAATAATTATCTATCAATATACAAAACATATAAAAATGCAAAGAATATGGTTTGTATAATTAATTTCATTTCCTTTTCCAATGAATGGAATAAAATTAGATTTTATGGCTAGAAAAAAAATATATGCATATATATATATATATATATATATATATATTTTTTTTTTTTTTTTGCGGTACTGGGGATCGAACTCAGGACCTTGCGCTTGCTAGGCAAGCGCTTATTCCACTGAGCTATATCCCCAGCCCTATATGCATATATTTTGAGACAGTGTCTTGCTGTGTAGCTCAGGCTGCCCTTGAAATTGTTATGTAAACCAGGGTGCCCCAAACTTGTCATGATCCTTCTACCTCCTACCTCCAAGTGCTGGGATTACAGGCATATGCAACAAGCTTGGCTTATGGCTAGGAAAAAATACATAATTTCATTAGAAAGATAATAAATTCAAGGGCAGATCAAATCCTTGCTAATTGAGTGATTTATAAAAAGATGTGTAAATGTCATTAAAAATTATTGCTCATTTGATTTTGATTATACAGCACCAAAACATGGCAATGTACATTATAAGAATTTTTATGAACATGAAAAATTATATGTAGATAGCAATTTATATTTGACTCACTTATATTTCATAGAATATAAAAATGCATGAACATAATGAGCTTGTAGGATTCAATATCCTTAAATTTAGATCAACAGTAGAGATCTGAGGGCAGATGCTCATCTTACCAAGGATCTAGGAAATGAAAGTTTGATAGTGAAGTAAATATAAGAGAAAATGATTATAAATTTCCACCTCCAAAAGCAATAAAGGAGAAAAGTCAACATAGACTGAGATGTATAATAGATCATAAAGGCCACTATAAAATATAAAACTGTGTGTTTCAAGTAGGCATTGGTTTTCTAACTCTATGACTTGAGTCATACACATGCCAATGACAATAAGTAATATTTGTAAAGATATACTTATTCTATGAAAAGTGAAACCATAGTACTATTTTAATATGTAGAACCCTTATGTTCAGTTAGACTTACTTTTTAGCAAAGGACTCCTTTTAAATATTGCTACTTTGTTTTTGTCTTATTAATTTCATTTATCAAAACATGCTTTTGTAGTTCAAAAGAACTCTTCAAAGTGAAGCGATTACTCTTGTACCATAGTAATGTGCACTGCCTTTAGCTTCTAGTTAATAGTAAATTTTACCACATTTATAGCTTATTGACAAAACCAGCATGCTTTCTGCCCATAAGAGGCAGCAGGTTTCATTTGTAAGTGAATATATGGATAAGACTCTTCAAAGCTTATTATTCTTAGCACCCCACGGGGATAAAGAACAGAAGGAAAATTGATTGTGACTTTTGACAATTATTAGTTAAAAAAAAAGAGGTAACAATTGCCAAAAAAATCACAAAAGTGAGCATGTTACCTGGCTATGACAAAGAGCACACAACTGACACCCAAGTAAGCCAGCAGAATATACATCCAGATATCAGGGGAGAGAGGATTCAGGAAGGAGAAGACGCCTGGGTTTGTACCATTGGGCTTGCGGTACAAAATACTTATTCCAAGGGTCATAAAGGGCTTGGAAAAGTCGATGACCTTCTCTCGAACATAGGTAATAGCCAGCGGAGCAACTGCAAGGTCAGCTTTCTGCAGAGAGAGACACAAGAAAGAAAAATTGCTGCTAAGTCAGAAGAAAAAAAGGAAGTAACTAAATAATCTGTTTATACCTGAAGATTGTTTCAAAATTTAAAGTACTCCTCTACTCTAAAGCGCAACATCTGATTCACTCTGCTGGTTATTTATGTTTGCTTCAATATTAACAAATCACCACTTATTTTACTAGATAACAGAAGAAAACCATAAAACAAGAAAAAAACCGACAGACTGGTGGTTTATAATCAATACCCAAATTATTGTTTAACTGAGCCTTTCATAATTACTTTTAACCTTGAAACATTCATTTAATATCAATTAAAAATTTTAAAATACATTGGTCAAATTCTAGTTGCAATAGTAACTACATCAGAATACCCAGGAATCAAGAAACACTTTTCTGATTTTTGAAAGGCTGAAACCCTGTGGTTAAAATGTTTTAGTCTTTAAAGAGTTAAAATGTTTTTAAAGTCATTATAATGTGATTGTTTACTGAGCTTTGTTCCTATCCCTCTAATTTGTTTTATATTACTTAATGAAAATCCTTGCAGCTTTGCCTAAATAGCATTAGGAAATGAGTTTTTCAATTTTCACAAAGTTGCTAATTTTTCACGGTAGCTTAAATATGTTAAATTACTAATGCTTTTTAGTTACCACGTTATAACCATCTGTCATAGATGAATTTGTGCTCTAATATATTGCAAGAAGTAATTATATTTTAAAATAGCAAAGGAATCTATGATGAGAGAGTATATTGCTACATGCCTTTTATTTTTGATAAACAAAGCCTTCAGAATAAATAGGAAATTATAATTTTAAAGAGCATAGGAAATATTATAAATGTATAAAATTCGTTATCTTTCATTTTGTCTTAAGCATGTTGGAGGACATAGCAAAGAAACATTTTTTAAGATGCTAAATTTGTTGGCAATATTCCCCTGTATCTATGTGCATTTGTATGTTGGTGGTTTATGGCAAAGCACTGAGATCTTTGCAAAGGCTAACTCTGGGAGTAGTAATAGATAAAGCCATATTTCTAATAGCTAAAAAATATGTTTTCAAGGTCCTGAGGAAGAGGACATTATGTTTCATATTCAGAAGTGAAGGAAAATAACAAGAATAACATTTGCTAAAATTTCTTCATAATTTGCTGTGAAACAAGTACTCTGTTAGTAATATCACATGAACGGCCATGATTAATCTGCACACAGTCTTAGTACTTTTCCTTTTTCAAAACAGGAAACTGAAATCTTCAGAAGTTAGAAAATGTGATTGCCGTCATAAAGCTAACTGAGCACTGGACCCAGAGTACAAACAGAAACTGTCAGGGTCTCTGACTTAGAACTTAAACATGCCAGGAGCTGTAGAAAGCAGAGGAGGAATTATGGGAATACTACTCCTTCACTCATTCACGCATGCGTGTATTCATTCATTCACTCAAGAAAGAGATTTAGAGGAGAAAGGGAAATACACAGAAGCAAGGCTAGTGATAGATAGGAAAATTAGAAGATCCATACAAAGGTCATGCAGGGCATATTTTCCACAGAGAGGAGACAGAAGGAAGTAAAAACAGCTTGAAAAAATAGGTAATTTTGTTAGAGAAAGAAAGTGATAATTTCAGAAATACAAATTCATATAAGAATGTAGACAATAAGATATAGTGGGTTGGTCTTAATTTGGAGGTTGAGGATACAGCACTATTCAACTGTGTGCCACTCCACTCTGGCACTTCTCTTGAGCACAAAAAAGTAAAATTTCATCATAGGGGAAAGCATAGATATGAAGATGCTTTAAAATAGTAAGCTTTTTAAATTGGCAAAGTATATGTGTATATATATATATGTGTGTGTGTGTGTGTGTGTGTGTACAACATCATCATATACATATATTTATTTAACATATACATATATTCTTATAGAATAATTAAATCTATCTAGTTAATTTATGTATTGTCTCACACACATAGTGATCTTTTTTATGGTGAGAATACTTATTTTTTTCTTAATTATTACTCTTTTTATATGTGGAATCTAAAAACTTGATATCATAGAGGTAAAGATCACAACAGTAGTTAGCAGGAGCTGTTTGTGGTATGTGAGGTGGGACTGAAAGGGAGGGGGTGGGAAAATGTATTCAAAGAATAAACACTTGGTTATATGGGAGGAATATGTTCAGGCAATAGAATGTCCAATATGGTGACACTGGTTAACAACACTATGTTGTTTATTTTAAATGATAACATTTTCAATTTATTATATGAATCCACAAATTTATAAAACAAATTAAGTAACATTGAGGCAAGCCACTAAATGATTCCAAAAGTTGCTCTGTGTGGGTACGCATTATCAGAACTGACCGCACTATTTATGTAAGACTTCTAGGCTACTTAGTATTGCCCAAAATAGAAACTTTTAGCACAAGTATAAAAAGAAAAAGACAAAAATTATGTAGTAAAATAATATTTATATCATTAAAAATGAAATATTCAAGTAGATTACTTGATATACTGAATATAAAAATAAACTAATAAACAATTTATATATCCAATTAATAGAATATCATTCAATTGTAAAAAAAGAAATGAACTCACAAGCCATTAAAAAAAAGACCCTTAAATGCATATTACTACTCAGTGAAGGACATCAGTCTGGAAGGGTTACATACCATAAGATTAAGTATACAACATTCTGGAAAAGGTAAAATTAAGAAGACAATAGAAATAACCAGTGGCAGCATAGGGTACAGGGGGAGACAGAGGAAATGATGGAAGTGTAGGTACAAAGCACGTTTAGGACACTGGCAATATTCTGCAGGATGTCGTAAGAGTGAATACATGGCAATGGAAAATCATACAACTGTGCACCACACACAAGAAGCTGCAATGTAAATAATGGCCTTTAATAAATGTTCATCAGAGGTAACAGACGCACTAACCTCATGGAAGATGCTAATATAGGGGGATCTGCACAGGTGCCTGGAGCTGAGGGGCAATGTATAAACTCTGCTTTCTATATAACTTTTATGTAAGCCTCAAATTTCCCTAGAAATTAAATGCTCTTATTTTTTTACAAGCATAATTTTACAACAATTTTATGTAGTGTAATTTAATGTATGTTGATCAATTGGTTAGAATTTAGCTGCTATGATTGATAGTTAAAAGCACAAAATTGGCCAAACACAAACTATTAGAAACAGTTTTTAATTACATACTAAATGTATTTTAAAATCCACTTACGAAGCGAATCTCAGAAAACCATGATAAGTAAAAGTGAACATTTATTTATACCTAGTAGCATTTTCTATGAATAAAATCCAGCTCCATTATGTCTATTAACAATATAAATTTGAAAGCTAATCAAAATATTGCTAGATTAAAGGTGCTCCCAATGACAGCTGTGATATTTTCCTATTAAATGCTGTGTTATTAAAGACCAAGCAATGTTAGAAAATTCTGATGGTACAATTTAATAACCTATGAACATATTATCTCTTCAGAAAAATGCTAATATGACTGAATGAAAATATACCAGGCAACTGACTTCTGATTTTAGAGAATGATAATCTGGCGCTAAACAAAAGCAATAGACAAGAAGCCTTTACAAAAAAAAAAAAAAAATACTGGGATTTGCAGGTAAAACCGTGAATCTGAACTGGCCATGCCCTGACCAGGGAGCAGGAGTGCAGACATGGGAACATCATAGGAGAAGCCAGTAGGAAACATCTCTTTTACGGAACAACGTGCTGCTATATTCTTGGTGCTTATCACTTGCACTAATCCTAAAAAGAGCTCTACCAAATTTGCAATGTGACTGCTTCTGCACCAAAAACAAAAACAAAAAGAGAACAGTTAACATGAAACATGATTAAAAGAATACAACCCCCAAGATTATCGTGCCACTCACTTCCCATGATGCTTCTGTGTGATCATTAAATACGCCTCTACTGTTCATCTGCTGTACCCATTCCTTATTTCCCTACCCCACATGAGCCTCCCTTCCTTCTGCTTTTTAAATTCTATAGATGTCTGTGGTTCTTCTCCCTCTACTATAGCCATCCCTCAACACTCTATCCACACTGTTCGTCTTCAGAGAAATACATATCAATCATAGAACAACACATGTAACAATGTTCTATTATGTCATTTCCAATTATCTCATATGTAAGTCAGCTAATATGATATGAGCAATTTAAATGTGCATATTATTGTAATTGTATTTCCCCTGTTCCTAGGAGAATAGAACCATTTTGCAACCTGCATGCACTTCTTTATATCAAAGCATGGAATTCTGAACTGAAGCAATGGTAACATATCCCTCCTTAGAAAGCTCAAAAAGTTACACAAGCAGCAACTACTTCATTAAATTAATGAGTATAAATTTAATACTGTAATCTTCATTGTAAAGGCCCACCAACTTGTCTTATTCATCTTTATGATCATAATGAACCTGATATCTCAAAGACACTGAAAAAAATCTGATACCAAGGCACTGCCTAGTAAATGTTTGCTGAATACAATTTGAATTCAAGCTATGCCAAAGAGAAATCTAAACTTAAATTTCCATTCTGGTCATATTCAGTAAGTAAGATTTGTTTCTATATTAATATAATTACAAGTTAACTAACACCCAGGCAAAACTGAATAGTTATTTTTAGAGTTATACAGCTAAGAGTAATCCAGTGATTAAAGTCTCATAGAACAATGGCAAAAAATTATACAAAAATTAGATGGCAACTCACAAATGGTTCCATGACTCAATTAGGTTATGATATGAAAACCTTGGTAGAGTATCCATCCTGTCTCCAGTGCTCAGTGTAATGCATAGCAGAGAATAATTATTATAGATTTTAAATGAATGAATGAATCTGTCTCTATTACTGATTTTAAGCTCAGAATTAATACTGAACTTCTTTATTGAAGAGAGTGTTCTGAAAGTTGTTTTAATTGATTTCATGCCAGGTACTTCATTTAGATAGGTTATTGTCTAATTATATTGCAAGAACCACGTAGGAACAAAGGCAGGGACACTTAGGGACAACGGGCTTGTACCTTGTTCTCCCTCTTCCCCCTAAAGACTCTGCCCACTATTTCCTTTCACGTTTCTGTGGCAGCAGGAAAGCGATCCTGGATCACGTGGTGAATACTCAGATCATATAAGAAGATGAAAAAGAATAAACCACATGAGGTTTACCATGTGCATATTTTCTATCTCTGATATAATGCATCCATCATTGCTAACATATTTCATAATTAATATCTCTCTAGTAAATTAGATTTTAGTTATTGCAATAACCAAGAAACTACAGTATAGCCCTAAGTTAATACAAGGTAGATGTCAAGAAAAATTCTGAGACGTTAAACTGACAGATGCTCTAAGTATAAGAATATCAAACTTTTATAAATTAGATTTAATGCCTATTATCCAAAACCTAATATGCATTTAACTTTTGTAAACTTATATTTTAGAAATATGTTTGTGGTTCTTTTTCACCAAAGATTCTCCACACTAAAACATTGCACAGTAAATAAATGAGGTATCAAATGTGGAGATTTCTCTCCCACTTCTAGAGCCTGAAATAGGAACAATTAGTAAATAAAACAATTACTAATGCTTAAGTAGGCCTTCTGCTAATTCCAAATGATAGTGAGCAAATATAACAAACTCGCCCTTGATGGCAGAAAGAAAATGAACTTCTCAACAGGTGAATCTTCAGAAGAGCCATGGGTCTAAAAGTTTAGTGGGACATTTTAGATCAAGACGAGGGTTAATTTTCTTTTGTTTCATTCAACAAAATCTGTTTTTTGTTTTACACTCAGTTCTACAATTCAGAAGATTAATATTCTAACACTATAATAATCACAATATTATTCTCTCTTACTTCTGTATGTCCATGGAACTTACTCATTTTTAAGGACAATTGAGTTAGTTTAGCTTTCTAAGCTAGGCACAAAAAATTAAGTACTCTTTGTTCACAATTTTTTTTAAATAGTCTAAACTTTCACTTAAAAATAATTTGATCTCATGTATATCAGGATTCCAACATACAATTTAATGTATCTGCTATTCATGAGACCAGAAATAAAAGAAACAATAGTATCTTAACATTTTCAGCTCTTGATTGTATTAATAACTTACTGATTAAAATAATTGCCACTTTATAAAAATAATTTTAAGAAAAAAAATTCTTCCAAAGATAATCACTAAGTATGAAATCACTAAGTATAATTCTTTAAATTACACATAAGAACATTTACAAAATAAAGCAAGGAAACACAATGTTATTCAAATATAAACTTTAAAGAGATGAGTTTTTGAAACAAGTGTGTATCAGGCATTCAAAACAGAAAACTAGCCACAGGTAGAGCTCAGTGGCACAAGTGCCTGACCGGTAAGAACAAGGTCCTGAGTTTGAGTCCCGATCCAAAAACAAAGCATATATATATATATATATATATATATATATATATATATAAAATGTATATATATATAATGTACTCTGTTATTGAAAGTACCAGCTACTTATCTGATTATTATATGAACTCCTAAAATATCCCCAAAATTTTTGTTACTGATTTTAGGATAATATATCACCTGTATACAGGGTCCGCCAAATAGAAGTATACACATTTCAGGGAAAGAAAACATGTATAAACATTTTAATGCTAAACTTATTGAGACATCATGAGATTAATACCAGCTACCTTTTTAGCCTCTACAGTTACAGAGGAGCTCAAAGTGGGGGCCATTAGCTTCCAGACATTTACTAGTATGGCAATCTGCTGCTTGTGTCGCATTGGTCAAAGTGTACACTGAGATTGCTGCATATACATTTTCAAGTTCTTCTCTAAGGGCCGGCGATGTAAGCTTGTGTCGCATTGGTCAAAGTGTACACTGAGATTGCTGCATATACATTTTCAAGTTCTTCTCTAAGGGCCGGCGATGTAGTAGGTTTTTTTGCCATATAAGGTAACCATTAGGGTCACCATAGATAAATCAGGAGAACATTCACTTTATACAAGTTTTTCTTTTCCTGTAAGATAGGTGATAGACAGACAGACAGACAGATAATAGATATATAGACAGACAGATGGATAGACATAGAGTTAGATATGGGCAGACTGTGTTTTCTCCTCATGCCTTTTGACTTCCCAGTTTCAATGACATGGGACCACAACTACTGGACCAAGAAACAACTACTAGTATTAAGATAGATGACCGTGAACTACAAGAAACCTTTTTAGTAAAATACTGAATTTACAATTCTTCTGGTGAACTTTTCTTTAATAGATCACAGATTAAGCATGCTGAGTTCTCAGTGTCTATTTACAGTAAAAAGTAAATGATAAAGTTGTAAACAATTGTTATTAAAATTTGGCACAGTCTCCTATTACTTTCAAATTTGACATCAGTTTATTTGCACATTTATTTAGAATGTTTGTCACAATCAAAAGCATTTCTTCAAAGTGTAATATCTAAATTCAACTCTGCACCAAGCTGAGGAGCATATGTAGGATATAGAAGTGTTTATAGCATAATCATTTCTCAGGTGCTCGCAGCAACATTAACATGAAAACAAATGATTAGAAATGTCAGATAAGTGCTTCAGTGAAATACGTCAGAGCACAATTATGCTGCAGTGTTACTGTCTTCCCCAATCATTGGTCTAACCGGTTAATATAAACTGCAAATTGTTATTACAGTTTGGACTAATTCTGCAAAGGCTGGAATTCAAATGGGGGCAACAAATGAAGGCTCCATCGTTAACAATAATGAAAGTGCAATGAATTCAAGAGGGACAAGTGACAGGTATAATCCAAAGGCTAATCAAGAGCAAACATGCGTGTTGTTTTTTAAAATCACAGTAAAATACACATTTCTCTTAATCTCCCTCAAAACAATCATCATCACTTTGAACATGCTTATCCCATCATTCCCACTACATTCGGAAGCAGTTCTGGAAGGCTTCTTTCAGGGTTGTTTTTAACAGGTGTGATAAAAGAAAATATACGGTAACTTCTTTTGACAATTGCTATTCAAGTGAAAGGCCGGCTTGTAAAAATACTACCACTATGATGTGCCCTCATTCACCTGATTCATCCCAGCTGTCACTGTGGGACCTCTCATGCTCCCCAAAATCAAAGTGACCATGAAAGGTCTTAAGGTTAAATTGGCTTAGGATAATGAGGCAGATACAATGCCACCATTAAAGACACTCATAGAAGACTTCCAGAGTCGTTTCAGAAACTGTTAAATGATGGGATAAGTATGTTGGAAGTGAGAGGGAGCACTTTGAGGGTGATTAACTGTGATCTCTAACTGTAATCTGTATATATATATATATATATATATATATATACCATAGATTTTGATAACACTATTTTTGATAACCAACATTATATCTCTTAATTTTCTACTCGTAAGTTCTGTACTTTTAAAAATGATGTGAAGTTACTCTTCAATATAGAAGGAATAAGGTGAGCTGAAGTGTGGTTAATTCACATGTGTGGTGCATGTGGTTAGTTCACATGTGTGGTACATGCTCACGATCCTTGTGTGGAGTTGGCTGGCACACACCACACATCTGAGTTCTTCTCTGGCTAAAAAACAGTCCTGATCTCTTTCCATCTCTTGATTCCCTTTCTATCTGAGACACATTTATCTCCCTAATTGCTGTTATCTACCTTTTACTTTGTTCTTTATAGTTTTTGGTTCTCATATCAGAGAAACCAATATTTAAGCTATTGTGTCTGCTTTATTTACCATTATGGCCTTAACGTGCACTCATTTTCCTACAGGTGTCTCAAGCTTGTTCTCACTGGAAAGCAGGTATTAGGCTTATCTAAGGAGAGCAAATCATTACACAATCTTCAGTATTCCTTCTAACGGAACAAGGATAACTTTTTGCTCCATAGAACAATCCTTGCTTGAACTTTCATCTAATTAGTTACTAAGCCAGTATATCTTATAAGGAGTTCAATGTAAAATGCAAATTTCTTTCATATATACTTCAAAATCTATTATAAGTTCATAATCAGAATGGATACAGAGGACATCCTGTATTAGTGTTTGTTAAGTAGGTGAACTTAATATGTACTGTATTGAAATATTCTGTAATAACTTTATTCAAACACATGTCCAAGCAGTTCCTCATTGCTTAAAATACAGCAGATATTTTTATAATTAATTTGATAACAAAAATATTTGTAACAAGCTTTACCTTGTTCCAGTGTTCAGTGATTCCCTGAAAGTGTACAATGTAAAAGCTTAGAGGTTTAATTATACATATCAAATATATGTCAGAAATTCTGAAATGTGCCAGAATTTAAAACCTTGCCATGTGTCAAATAATAAATTATGAATAATAAACCAATAATTAATAACAATAATAAATGAATAACAATAAATTAGTTGAATAATAATAACTTATTCATCAAGTTAATACTGAACAATTCACTAGTTCATTCCACAAGTATTTATTATTGATTACTGCTCTGTAGTACAACATGTTCTAGATATTTATAATATGGCAAAAGCCAAACAAAGTGAAGTAACCAGAACTTAATTATGAAACATTAGAAAATGTAAGTTCAAAGACAGAAAAGTATAATAAAAGAAAATTAACAGAGGGACAGAATGACTAAGGAAATAAACAGACATGTTCCTTTAAAATGCACAGAGGAAAGCTTTCCATTCCAACTTTGCTGAAAGAAAAAAGGAAAAGCCCTGAGCGATTCTAAGCGAAGAATTGTCCCGGTGGCCCAAAAGGGGGAAAGAGGATTACAAAGGCTCGAAGCTGGCCATGCTAGTGGAACAACAAACACATTTTTACCTCTCCCATGTCCTTCCACTTCCAGTGTCCTATTGATCCCCCTCAGCAAACACAGAAATCTCACAGAGAAGAGACCACAGGCAAAGCCACACTGACTCGAGGAGGAACTGATGTCAGAGGTACTCAGAGAGAACCACCTGAAGCCACAGGTACCATGAAGTAACAAAACTTGTAGATCAAACCTAAGAACTGGGTCACCGTGGGGGGAAATAGAGCCTGTTCAGCTGGTCCGTGCCTCTCGGCCTGTGCCCCTCCTGGGAGCAGCCACTAGCAGAGCGCTCCAATAACCTGAGGGAGAAAGTGAGCCACCAGCTGGCTCAGGCAGTGAGCTCCTCGGTCAGACTCTGTGTACACCAGCCCCTTCATAGCATCGGCTCTCTCTGAACACAGGAAAAGCCTCAGCTTGGAGGCACCATCTCAAGCATTCACTGAGCGCGAATGAATGCCCCCCCCTCACAGCAGAGGGGGGATAGATGGGTGAACAAGGACCACAGATTTCCCCAGGCACACGCTCAAGCCTGGAGGAATCTGCACACTGCTGACTGAAAGGGAATTTCCAACTCTTGATTCCCTGCCAGCCGTGATGGTTTCCTGCAGACTCTCACCAGGGTTCGTAGAGGGCAGGGAAATCCCACACACACACTCTGGACTGGGAGAGGATAAACAGGCGAACGGGGACTGTAAATGGGATCTGCAGACTCGCACAGGTGTACACTCGCACCCTCCAAAGTCTGGGGACTCCTACCTGAGAGTGAAAAGATGATTCTTGCGATTTCACATTGGCCATTTCCTGCTCCTGCAAACTCTGCGGTGTGTGGACACATATGTGGGTCCGTGAGGATCCCCCGCAAAGCATGAGTGTGCCTACCACTCTGGTCCCTCCCTTGTTTGTGAACCTTCCCATGAATACAGACATGGGAGTGTCTAGGGGAAAGAGGCCCTTAGCCAAGAACAGGGACAGCATCAGAATCTGTCTTCGCACCAGCGGAATAAAGTCCTAGAACTTGGTTGGATTCGGTGTCGCAGCAGAAAAGAAAGCCGGGATTTTGCTGTGGCTCTATAGAGTCAGTCCAGAGCCAAGCAAAAACAGAAGCGTGGGAACATCCGTGGTTTTGGTAAAGTGGGCGCTGTGAACGGAAAGTATGTCCTCTCGCTGGAGTATGGAGTATTTGAACTGAGTTCCTGCTGATATTTTCTGTGTTCTAGACTTCTTCCCCTTCGCTTCGGTTAAGTGGGCGTCTGTGTTCTGTCCCTCCTCTCACCTCACTACCTAATTTCTTCAAGCCGAGCTCTCATAGCAATGCTGTTATCTTCTATCTGACTTGTGGCTCCCGCTTGTCAACACCCGCCTCTCAAGCTTTACTCTGCTCTCTCAGCCCCTCTTCTCTCCCACTAACCAGCTCTCCCCTCCCACCTGTGCCTTTCTTATCTTACTCAGCCACCTGCCTTCACTTGCCTCGTTTCCGCATTCAGGTGCACAAACTTAGCAAGATTCTCTGCAGCCTTGTAACTTCCCTCTGTCCAAAGGACACCTTCCTCCTCCTGTGTTGCATCCTCCCTTGCACAAACGCTTTCTTAAAATGCTCCACATGTCCCCTCAATTCAACTGAAAGTCCTGCAACAGAATCTGATCCCATGTCTCATATTCTTTCTTCTTACTGTTTCTGCTGTCAACCTCCCGCTTGCTGCCTTAAGCCTCCACTTTCCCTCATTCCTCAGTCTCCTCCCTGCACTTCTCCTGCTCTACTATTGAGCGACTGCTAATAACAATGAGTGTAGGCTGCAAAACAGTTTTAATAAAGAGTTAAAGTCTAAATGTCAAGTCTGTCGCAAATAAGTGATTAGGTCTGTTGAGGCTGTTAAAGCCAGAACTAATTCTTCCCTCAAAACTCAGGGACAGACTCCAAACCATATTTCTGTAAGTAAATGTGCAAACACTATCTCTGGACAAATGATGCAGAAAGCATGTTATAGGAATACAGTGCCTTGCTAAGATTAACTTCATATCAATTACAGGCTGTACTCATTCTATCAGACCTCAACTCTCAGGACCAAAAAAGGATAAAAGACCCTGAAGTTCCCCTAATTCTCCCAAGGCAGATCCAAGGGGAACAAATGGAAAAAATAAAAGCAAATACCAGGTAGTAGAGCTGTATGAACTGTATGAAGAAGAAGTGAAGAAGGTTGGCAAATTCAAAGAGGACATAACACAAAAGTTGACGGAATTGTCACACGGGATGACCAGCATGGGTTGGGAGGAAATAAGTAAATAATTGAAAGGCCTGACTAAATTGGTTCAAAGCCTGAGGACAAATTCATCAAAGATATAACAACTACAGGAAAGTCTGAGGCACAATTAATAGATAGGAAAACACACATAGAATTTATATGTTGTGTAAATCATTATTGTGAAGGCAGGGTGTCTGAAATGGAGGGCAAAATGGTGAGTTATGATGAAGTACTCAGAGAAACCTAAAAAAGATCAAGAGAACCAGAAAAGCTCACACAAAAGACACTAGATGACTCTAAGAAGTCCAAACCATGACTAAGTAGAGGAGAAGAAGCTAAAAGATAGTACATATGGAGTGATTCGTGGGGTTTGTGCGAGTAATTTGTTTACAGCAATCATAATACAAAGTTTCCCAAACATGAGAAAAGAGCATATAGGCTAACCTAGGCTTCCAGAGCACCAACCATAATGCAAAAAGAGACTTCACAAGAATATCATAATTAAAATACCAAATAATTAAAATGTCCAAAAAATACAAAAATTTGAATGCAATCAGAGAAAAACAAAAAAATCATATATAGCGGTGAGCCCATTAGAAGTACAGCTGGCTTCTCAGTACAAACATTAAAACCCAAGAGATCTTGGAATGAAGTATTTCAAGAACTAAAACCAAACAACTTCCAATCCAAATTAACATATCTCACAAACCTTCCTTTCAAAATGGAGAAATAAGGACATTACATGAACAATAATTACTCAAGAGATTTATGAACACCAAGTCATGCTCTAGAAATCCTGCTTAAATAAATAGAAAAGAGTCAAAAATCACCTGTGTTAACCAGCAGATCACTGTGCAGTGAAAAATAAATCAAATACAAAAGAAACCACAGGAAATTTACAAGCTCTTGGAAATGATTAGTAGAGTGGAGAAACAATTTACAGAACTGGAAACAACCCTACCAGCTACTCCTCAGACAGAGTTCTAATTTAAGGAATATATAAAGAACTTAAAAAAATTAGACCACCCAAAATAAACATCCCAGTCTAGAAATGGGTGAGTTAAATGAATAGATACTTTACAAAATAATTAAAATGATCAACAAACATATGAAAAAAGTTCAAATCACTTTCCATTAGAGAAATGCAAATAAAACAATTCTTAAGTTTCATCTTTAACTAGAAAAATGGCACAAGGAAGTCAAAGAAAAATAAATGCTGGAGTGGCTGCAGTAAAAAAGGAAATCTACTTGGTGAGAATGTGAACGTAAGCAGCCATTATGAAAATCAGTGTGAAGATTTATCAAATAATGAAAACTAGAAATTCCATTTGAGGCAGCTATTCACCTTCTGGGTACCTTTGCAACAGAGCTAAAGACAGTGTATTACAGCAATCTATGGACACCACTGTGTACAGCACCACAATTCATAATAGCTAATGGCTAAAAGTAGCTTCTGAGGCCATCATAGATGAATGGATAAAGATGCAGTATCTATACCTAAAGGACTAGTACTGAGCTATAAAGAATGATACACCTGAGGAAAATGGATGCACCTGATGAATACGATGTTGACCGTAGTGAATCATACACCTGTCATCTCTCACTCGAGTACTGCAAAGTACCAATAAATAGCAAAATAAAGGATGAACAGGCAGAAGCATGGAGACAGCTTTTGTTGTACATGAGAAAGGTTCCAGGATGGTGAAGGCAGGGGGCAGGGGGAGGGAAGGAGAAGGAAAAGAGAGAGAATGTGTCGTGTACAGCTCCTAAACACCCACAATGGATGTAAACGTTGTACGCCAGAATCATGAGCTGCAAACAAGAACAGTAGACATGAAAACAGGGAGAAGACGGAGATGGAAGACAGAGTGGGAAGGGATGGGAGGGTTGAAAAGAACTGAGCTGTGTGATGTGTACGCTCCTCTGCGCTCAGATGGGTGTGAATTTCCTGTACTGCAGACATGTACTAATACAAAATTATAAAATAACAGGGAACTGATCGGAGTAGCCAAGATACGTGAGCTGTCAGAAGAGAAATTTTGTGACATAGCACCTCACATTTCAGTTTCTTAATTTGTTTTTCCCACTAATATTCAGTAATGCTCTTTACATTTTTTCTTTTAACTCTGATCTCCAGTGTGATCTCTGTAAGTTATCTGATCCAAATTTCAACTGTGAGATAATCTGTGCCCTATACTTGATTAAAATGCCACAATGCTACATATTTGAGAAAAATGGCATATCCAGGGTATGGTAACATCATTATACAACTGATGGTAAAAAAAAAAGTTTACCCACAGTGTGCACAGTACTTATGAATGTGTGACATTAATTGTTTTCTTACCTCACCTGTATCTTTTCAAAAAGGTCTATCTGATTAATAGGAGCAATGCTTCCAGTGACCTTATCGGGTGATAATATTTTCTATTCATCATATTTAATTTTTCAACTATTCAGGGGTAATTATTGAAATGGAGCCACTATTTTTTTGTTATCAAAATTAACACCTTTTCCATATTGGTTTATTGTATTTTGTTTATACATGACCTTATGTAAGAACAATGGAGAAATCACAGGTAATTTTGAACATAAAGATGAGGAAACAATACCCTAGCAAACCCTTGTACATGTTTGTACAGTTCTATAATATAAAGTTTAGAAGTACAAATTTAACAGGAGAAAAAACAAAGTGTCAGTATTTATCTCCAGGGGACTGAGAATAATTTTAATAGTATCTCTATATTTTATGATTTTTAGAGTAAAATTCTAACACTAAAAACTACAATGCAATATTTTTCATGCAGAAAACTAGTTGCAAATAACAAGAAAAGGTCTGCAAGAAAAGGGTTAGCAGTTTAATGACTCCTTTAGCCCGAGCTATTCTCAATTTCTCCATTTCCCTCTGTTCCTCGCCCCCATACACCCTTCATTCTTTACCTCTGTTTTCCTTTCTCTTCTCTTTTCTTCTTTTCTCCTCTTTTAACACTAGAGATGACTTTCTCTCTTAAAACTCTTATAAATTTAAACATCTAATAGCAGATATGGAAGAGTGCAAGGCAAATAATAATCAAAAGAATTTTGAATGAAAATAGGTCATCGCTGAAGTAAGCTTCATATTACTTGCCACCAGACTGTGGCATGTAGAATTTTTTGAAGGAATTATAATTTCAGAGACAAACCATTACACCAAGTGATTCTTCCAAGATCTATAATTTGTAATTATTAACAGCATATGTGTTCCCAAAAAGGGACAGTTCAATAAGTCGGTGCATAACAGAAAAGAATTACTATGCACGCATGACTAAGACACATTTTCTGATGTTTTCAATGAAAGGGAAGTGGACACTGTAATTTTTAACCAATAATGAAATATAAAATATTAAGAATCAATTTAACTAAATAAAAACAAAAATTCTAAGAAGGGGAACTTGTCAACTAAATGGATCTTTATAATAAAATCACATATTTAAAATGTCAGATTTCTTTTTTTAATTTAAAGACAGAAAGAAGAGAGAAAACAAGATGATAGGAAGTTTACAATGATTATTATGTTGCATATTGTTATCTTTAAAGTAGTTGCTTAGATTATAAGACATAGGCATGCAAAATTGGTCACACAATATAAGCTCTAACTATTCCTTTGAATGAACTATGTTGATTTATTCCTTATTGGTATTTACACACCAATAAGGTCACAAGGCCCTCAAGTCACAAGAATTTCATTTATTTGTTTATTTATTGGTATGAGGAATCAAACTCAGAACCTTGCTCTTACCAGGCAGCAATGTGCCACTGAACTATAACCTTAGCCCTTAAAATGTCACATTTAAATATGCAAATCATAACAAATAAATAAATGACACAAGGCAACTAATGAAATGTACATAAGTAGTATAGACTGAATACTACTTAAAATTCTTTCAATCTCAAAATAGCAGTATGGGTTTTTTTCCCTAGTCCATTTTGTTAGGCTAGTATATATACACATGGTGTGTAATGAAGTCTGGGATCTCTTTCAAAATTGTCAAAGTGGGAAGATGATAAGCAAAATGTGATAAGAAATGGGCTTAAGTATATGTTTATATTCCTTAAAGCTTGTTAACATATATGGGACTACACTTTAATTTTATTTGTGCATGTTTGAAAAGTTCTATAATATAAAGTATAGAAGTATAAACTCAACAACAGAAAAAAACAAACAAAATGTCGATATTTATCTTCAGGGCACTTAGAATAATTTTAATAGTATTTCCATATTTTATGAACTTCAGAGTGAAAATGTATTGCCTATTTTAATAAAGAGACACAATACATGAAGAGTCATCTAAGTTCATATATTCTTCCATGAAATTTTTATTATAATTATGAAGTTAATCCATAGAATTCATAATCATTGTATTTAAAGATATAATACTGTGGTACCTATACAAAAAACTATAATTGACCTGAGGTTCAGTACAAAAAAGTCTTTTCTGAAAATGAACTACTGAAACATGAAATGAGTAAATAGTTTAAAGGTTATTTTGTTTTGGTTTTAGTTTCTGAAGTGAATTTGTCTGTTTTTGAGGATAAAAATAAATAAGCTTCCTTTTTATAAACATATTTGAACCTGAATATCTCCGATGGAAACTCTGATATCAAATATTAAGTTCTCTGTTAGGAAAAATGTTTGCTACTATATTTGAAGGCTGCCAATTCTTCTCTCTCTCTGTGCATGCAGTTTTTTCAGGAATAAGGGGGGGTAAGAATCAACGACATTATCTTTCTATTTATATGTAAAAATGAGATAGGAAGCAAATATAAAATTATAGAACCTATCAAGTAGCCGTGATTTCAGAAGGTAATCACCATTTTTTTTACTTTTTTAAAAAGTTCGCATAAATATATCACACAGTAAAGTAAAATAAATTTCATTTTTCTCAACTGTGAAATAATATGACAGAATCTATCAATCAGTATTTACTGGTAGACTGGGCAGAGTGGAGACACAAAGACATTTAAACATGATCTCTCAGAGCTTATACAATATTCCTTGAAGCAAGAAATACCCGGAGAAATGATAAAACCACAATGAATTGTATAAGAAAGAGATCAGTGGAGTTGTTAGAAAAAGATTCAGCAGATATTTGAGACAAATTATGAGGGAGAAAATCTAATACAACTATTACTAAACAGAATCTGAAATCCTTAGTGACCTAAAGTGTCCATTCAGCAGCCAGAGAGTGTTTTGGTTATTTGGTTGTCCCAGAGGAAGTCATATTCAAGTTGCCAATCTGTAGCTTTCCACAGCCATGCCAGATATACAGACCATTGGTATTAGCTTGAGTGGTAGTTAAAATGATGAGAATGGCCTTGAATTCTGCTTCCTCATGAATATGCTTCGGTCCAGTTTTGATTCTTTTTTGGTTGTACTGTACTAGATGGTGTTTCTATCCCAGTGGACACAACACGAAGTTTTCATTTGTCAGTGAAAAAAAGCTGAGATATTTAAAAGAATCCTTAGGGACCTAGAACCTTTTCAAGGCATCAATTTTATTTTAAACTGGGGTAGAAGAGGTAACATTTTCTTCAAGGTCAAACTCTCCCCCTTTTCTCTAAAGCCAGGATGCAGCATGACTCTTTAATGTACAATGCCATGACGCTTTCATATATTATTTCTGTTTGAAATGGTTTCACTCACTTTTCAATATTTCACTTTCCATATGGAAGTGACACTTCTGGAGCCTAGGAGAACGTACCCCAAATGTGAAACGACGGAGACACACAATTTCTGGAGCTGTGAAGTCCGCAGCGTTATTCCTTGATTACACACCTTCTTCCTCCTGTTTTAGCTGCCACGGAAACAGCAAACCTCCTTCCTGCTCCTTGTTGCTTGGTTGTTATTCACCGCTTAACAAGCAACTTGGGAAAATACCTTTAATCTTACCCCTAGCTCGGTACTGGGCTAAGAGCACTGAAAACCAGTACTCACGGACACATCCCATGGAGCTCCTGTCCGCTGTCTGCCCGCAGCCATGTTTCTGTCCTCACCCCAGTGCTATTGAGAAGTTTAGATTTTACAGTCTGAGTAATTAAAATTATTTGTCCTGAGATACCTCCGAACTGGTCAAGGCCTCCACACTTCCCCGTGCGTCTGTGTTTCAAAGTGACATAGATATTTTTCCTGACTTATCTTCTCACGCCTTCAGAATGAATTAGATCTAAATGCTATGTAAATGTTCCTTCCCTAGCACTGTTTAAAAATGTTTTTGTCCTAAGAATCATCCTCAGCTATTATTTTTTGATATATTTCACTGCAAGTCCTGCTATTTTATTCTAGAACCTGGGATATATAGAAAGTGGAGTTTGTTAACATCCTCCATGTGTCCTGGTTCTTTTACAACTTCTCTTTTTGCCCTTTTGTGCTGTCTACAAAGAGAAGCTGTGTGTTTTCGGCAATCAGCCAACTCTGTCTCTGTGCTCAGTGTATCCTGTCTGTTCAGCTCCTTTTCATTTTCAACAATAACTTTCTAACTTTTATTTTTATCTCAATGTATTTACCTATTATTCTCATATTTATTTTTCTAAATATTTTTCTTATTTATATTAGATAGATTTTAGAGATATTTTGCCTTTTAGTTTCTCCTTTAAAATACTTGTCAGGTGGTTTCACAAAATTTATTTTGTAAGGACTAAATTTATACTTGGGTTGTTAATTGTAGTCACAATATGCGATAGCAGGATGCACGTTAATGTGTTTCTCGGTCTGATTTTGCTTCCTTGCTCACTCTTCCCTTTCATACCACAGTATCCCTGTGGTGATTCTGCCATTCTTTCTTCTCAGTACCCTCTTCCTAGTACTGCAGTCCATAACTATATAAGAGTGAGTTGCAGTTCATAGCCCATCACTATATTGGCAGAATTTTGTAATCACTACCAAACAATCAGTTATCTTAACAACGTTCCTATTTACATGGGAAAATATACATTACTGTGCTTTTAATTTTTCACTCTCTTAGTTACATAGCTTTCACATAAGCCAAAATCTTATCTGTATATTTACAAGCAGGAAAACTAGACTCAACAATGTGGTTTATAGCAATATGCCTCCCTCCATTCTTGGATCTATACTGTGTGGACTGACAACTGGTGGTCACCTTGTAAGCCCCAGCTGAACTGAGTAAGTGTGGGGCGAGGTGTGAGGGGCCCCTCTGGGGACTGCTGCCAGCAGCACAAGAAGCAGAACTGGAGAAGAAGTGGAGAAGCTGTTGGGAAGCTGTTAGAAGCTGGTGGGGAAGCAGCTGTGGAAACTCTCAGGGAATCTGTTCGGAAGCTGTTAGGGAGGCTGTTGGGAGCTGGTAGAAGCTGTTAGATAGCAGTTGGGAGCTTCTGATTTTCCTGGAGGAGCGTGTCATGCTGGATTTCCTGATTAACTTGGTTGTTCTCATCAGAGGAGGAGATCAGGACCTCAGTGTAGCTGAGAATGATTATAGTTCACTTTGGGGGAGCTCGGGTCCTCACTCTGAGCATTGCTTCCTGGATCCAGGGGGAAAGATGGTGCACTGCTCAGTCTCCTGGAGAAGCTTGTCAAATTGGATTTTCTAGTGAGAACTCAGCCTTCCTCATCACTGGAGGAGCAGGGGACTTCACTGTTGCTAAGCCTGGCTGTAGAACTTTTTTCAGGGGAGCTGTGGTCCTTACTTTGAGTGTCACTTCCTGGCTCCAGTGCAGATCCCTCAGCCTGCTAGCACAGATCCTTCATCCTGGTGAAGCAGAATTTATAGCTTCCACCACTGACCTTTGAGCCTTCCCAGCACATTCCTGTGAAACAGGCCTACATGAGACGTCATGGGCTCTAGGACTCCAGTTGGACTTGTGGGAGGCACTGTAATAAGTTCTAGGTCTTTAGCTGGACTCATGCAGGACATCATCCTGGGATCCTGGCCCTCAGTTGGATTGTTTTGTCTTAGTGTATAGACAGATTTCCTGCACTCTCTTGAATATGATTCTCTGGGTGACTAGTATAAATAATCTTATAAAATATGTGTCCTGTATTTTATTGTTCCCCTTGCAAAACCCCAGAAAAAAACATACATGAAGCATGGTTAAATCCTACATAATTGTAGATCAGCATATATTACTTTCAGAGACTTACAGCTTTATTTAGGGTTGAGTAATTTCCTAATTTTACATAGATTTTGTTTGGGGTACTGTCAAAGGAATACCTGTCCATGTTTGTTTTACTATACTATATTGACAAGAAGTAAAGCAATATGTTTTACCACATTTACTATAATATGTGGTACCTCTATTGGCAATTAAATTTAGTAGATAGAAGCCTAGCGGATAGTTCTTCAAAAGGAGAATAGGAGTGACAGCAGAAGAAAGATGGAAGGGATGGAAGGAAAGAGAGAAGGAAATTGATAAGCAAGTTTTTGAAGCTGTTAGTTGAAAATTAACCACGGCCGAAGTCTGATGTAAAAGGACTAGCTAACAAATTCGCCCAATCGGTAACTAGAGAAGACGTCCCAAGAGAGGAGACCTAAATACTAGGATGTAAGGGCATGGAATTTTTGAGTTTATTTTTATTTTATTACTATACTGCATTAATTATATAGAACAGCAGGTTTGTTTTGCAGTATTGGTACAGGCATGGAAAATACTTCCACCCTATCCCCCCTCCCTTCCCTGTTCATCCTCTCCCTGGTTTCCTTCTCCTCTAATGGCACCCTTCTCACTTTCGTTTTCCCTCTCCCTCCCTCTCCCTCTCCCTCCC
>PVLD010004844.1:0-23445 GCA_004027595.1 Dinomys branickii | reverse complement strand
GTGAGGCATATTTTCTCTAGATCAGTGAGGTATGCTAATGGTAGTTTAATGGGAATTGCATTGAATCTGTATAACAGTTTTGGTAGTATGGCCATTTTTACAATGTTAGTTCTTCCTAATCATGAGCCGGGTATGTTTTTCCATTTATTGAAATTCTCTTCGATTTCCTTTTTCAGAGTACTGTAGTTTTCACTGAATAAATCTTTCACATTCTTTGTTAGATTGATTCCTAAGTATTTCAATTTCTAGCAGTAGGCAGAGAGTTCATGAGCAAAAATGAAACTGCAAGGGAAACACTTCAAAGAATCAATAACTGGGACCTAATCCTACTGAAAAGTTTTTGTACATCTAAAGAAATCACCAGCAGAGTAAAAAGAAAACCCACAAATTGGGAAAAAATCCTAGCTGGCTGTCCCTCAGACAAAGGACTGCTATCTAGAACATACAAAGAATTAAAAAACATGTACCTGTCCAAATTCAAAGACCCAACACTGAAATGGGCAGCTGAGATGAATACACACTTCTCAGATAAAGAAATACAAATGGCAAATAAATATATGAGAAAATGTTCCACATCCTTAGTGATTCAAGAAATGCAAATAAAAACAACATCGAGATTTCATCTCACCCCAGTAAGACTGGCCAGTATGAAAAAATCATCCAATAACAAATGCTGGCGAGGCTGTGGAGAAATAGGGACTGTATTACACTGCTGTTGGGAACGCAGACTGGTGCAACCACTATGGAGAGCCGTTTGGAGATTTCGCAGCAAACTAGGTCTAGAGGTTCCATTCAAACCAACTATTCCCCTTCTGGGTATTTTCCCAGAAGATCTGAAAACATCATATCACTAGGATATATGTGCACCCATGTTTATAGCAGTGCAATTTGTAATAGCTAAAATGTGGAAGCAACCCAAGTGTCCATCCACAGAAGACTGGATTAAAAAACTGTGGCATTTTTATATAATGGAATATCATTCAGCTATAAAGAAAGTTTTGGGGACTTTGTAGGCAAGTGGTCAAGACTGGAGTCCATACTCATAAGTGAAATAAATCAGCGGTACGTGTGCAGGCAAGATATTGTATCACTGGTGGAAGAACCTGAGGGTGGGAATATAAACTAAGAGACATGAAGGAAATCTGTTCAAAAACAAAGAACAGATGGGACGAGGGAAAGAGAAAAGAAAGAGGCAAAAAATGTATGTATGTATATATCTATATACATATGTGCAGGAGGGCTAAGATGGTTCTACTATTGTATTATGTCACTTAATGCTAAGGAATAGTTGATGACAGGTTATTTGATCAATCTTGTATGTCTGCATGTGTTATCCTGAGCACACACTTTGAAGATATCAATTTGCAAAGCAGCAACTACTGTTGGTTTTCTGATGCTTTGTCTATAATTCAATTCTGATCTTACTGTTATTGTACTACTTTGTGCCTCTTTGTTAATGCTTTCTGGTTTCTTTTTTTTTTTTCCTGTTCTTGAGATGATTAATTGTTTGACCACTTTCGCATGTCTGTATCTGTGTTCATGAATATACACTTCGAAGATATCAATAGGTAAAGCAACAACCATTGTTGAGTCCATGTCACATTGTCTGTAAATCAGTTTTGATTATACTATTTCTTATGCTACTTTGTGTCTGTTTGTTAATATGATTTTGTGCTTTTACTTTTAAAATAAAAAGAAAAAAAGCAATTTAGGGGCGGGGGGTATAGCTCAGCAGAATGGTGCCTGCGTGGGAAACAAAAGGTCCTTTGCCAATTCCTGGCTCCAAAAACAAACAAACAAACAAACAACAAAGAAAGCAATTTAAGTTAAAATCTGACCTACTTCATTAAAAGATGATAAAAATAAATTTATATTTCTCTTTTCTTTCAGTAAGAATACAATGGATATATTTTAATCAATTAAAAGCAAACTATAAAAATGTTTTGGTTTGGTAATATGGGTGATACCAAAATTAAACAACTATTGTTTTGTGCCTAAAATATGATTTCTGATGTTGAGGAAAAACTTAAATATCTTGTAGTATGGGACTAATTAGCTAGGGCAAGAAGATACGAAGGATGTATATGTAGTTTATACAAGCCTGTGTACATGTATTAGTCTTGATAAGATTAATTTAGTACTTGTCATTTCTAAAGCTTTACATCATATTTTTGTACTATTTTTCTGGTAATATTTCTGTCCAAAATATTTTGGTAGATATTTTAAGTTTCATAATTTTTGTAATTATATTTGAAGAATTTAGTAGTATAAAGGAAGGATATTTTAATACTTTATGATTAAACTGTAAAATAAAATAATGTTTACTCTGATTTTTCCTATGATGCTATAATTAGTAGCTGATTACTAAAAGGTTTTTCTTAGGAAACTAGTTTTTTCAAGTAATGAGAGTATAACATAGAAAGTACAATGAGAAGGGGAATTCTAATTTTTTTTTAATTTAAAAACACTTAAAATTTTCTGAATATGATTTCATGTTACCATGTGTCTACCTAAGGGGAGAAGTACTATGTCTTTGCATTAAAGAAAAAGTTAATACTTAACTTGCTTTATTTGTTGTTTAAAAAAACATAGTAATTATATTGAGGGATACTATTAATGCTACAGTTACATAGCAGCGTTCAGAGAAAGAAATCCAATAAACTGAACTTTTGGCAATTTGTTTTTACATGAAACAACTTATAATGAAGATCCACCTTGAGAAAAAATTTAAACATTAGCCCTTTCAAAAAATTGTCAGGGATACTTTATAATGTTTAATGTTTGAGAAAATCATTGCAAGATTTTTCTTCAAAAGTCACAAAAGCATCACAAACCTAAAGTAAAATACACAGGAAGGTTCAAACTTTAAAACATCTCTACACAGACTCACACATTTGAAAGGAAATTTAATTGCAGGGTTCGGATTGGGAAAATGTTTGTTTTCATAGGCATCCAGCAAACAAGTTCTATTTTTCAGTAGCAAAAGGTGAATTAAAAGGATAATTCAAAGAAAAAGAAACAAAAATTCTGCAGGTAAGATAAGCAGAAGGACCAGCTAGTTGTTCAGATACTAAAAAAATTAAACAAATTAATTCCTCCTGTCAATAAAATGACAAACGCAAAGCGTTGGAGTTTGAGGGTGAAGTCCCGGCTCCAGTTATCCCCACAGACCAGGTTCGGCCACGTATCCCAAGATGCCATCAAGAGAGGCAGGCAGTGCAAAGGAACTGTGGTCAGCATGGCCCCACCATGGGGACAAAGGCACCACCACATCCTTAGCCCTGTCTTTGAGGTACAGACATGAGCGCTCAGGTTATGGACACCCGGGAGCGCGCAGTTTGCCCAGGCAGTGGGTCCTGTTCAGTGGTGGTCTGTCTGATCATTGCCTCACCTAAATGGGTATTGACTGTTGTAATTTTAAGTCATCTCAAGATGTTTCTGATCACACTTCTTGCGCCTGAAATCCAAGGTGACTGGCAGAGAGAATGAATGACTCAGGCAATGGGAGCAAGGTATAAACCCAAACCCAAGGCAGAGACGTCAAACTTGATACTGTCTGTGTCACCATGAGACATTCACTTGCCCGAGTGAACAGTGCTTCCAAGCCTTTGTTACACAGTGAAAATCTCAGCTCTCTGAGATATCGTAGAACAGTGAAATCTTATGAACAATGCAAATGGGAATATAATCTGGACAGTATTATTTCTACGGTGTACACAGGAAATGACCAATAATTCCTTTTTCAGTATGACCCTTGCAGAAGCCCTGGCATAGGTTCTCTAGGAGACAAGACAAAGAGAGCTTCGTGACTACGTTACTTGCCACAGCATAGTGCTGCAAAACCTTGAATCACTCTGGGGTAGGCAGGAGTAGGGGGATGGGATGGAAGGGGGTATGAAAATGATCCAGATGCCATATGACATATAGCAAGTCTCCAAGATGAATGTTTATTTGTACCACAAATATATACGATTAAAGAAAGAGGAAAATATGATTTATAATAATCAGAAAGTATCACTGAGCAGCTGGGTGTGGTAGTGCACACCTGTGACCCCAGAGCTTGGGAGGCTGAGGCAGAAGGATTGCCGTGAGTTCAAGGGCACCCTGAGTTACACAAGCAAGTTCAAGGCCATCCTGCACTACATACCAAGACCTTGCCTCATGGAAAAAAACATTACTGAGCAAGTTATACAAAAGAGACCAGGAGGGCTGGGGATATAGCTCAGTGGAATAAGCGCTTGCCCAGCAAGCGCAGGGTCCTGAGTTCGATCCCCAGTACCGCAAAAAAAAAAAAAAAAAAAAAAGAGACCAGGATAGTATCGCATGTGAGATAGTGCTTATATCTATGTAGAGACGTGGGAAATAAAGTAATCTTTTTGGACTGAAGTAAAAATTACTAAAGTGAACAATTTATAAATAGCAAGTGAGTTCAACATTATATTTTATAACTTTTACATTCAGAGAGACCCTTGAAAGATAATGCACATGGTAACAGGTGCCACTTTGGGGTCATAAGAAAGTTCCATGTCAGTTTTTTGTTATTTTTCTAAAAATTAAAAAAAAAATGACAAACTGGACAGGTGCTGCATGCCTGTGATCCCAGTACTCTGAGACATAGAGGCAGAAGGATTGAAAGTTCGACCCCAGCCTGGGTAACTTTATGAGATCCTGTCTCAAAATTTTAAAATTTAAAATAAAAAAGAAAGAAAGAAAAAAAAATCAAGCTGTACCTCAGTGCAAATCTCCTGGCCACATTGCCCAGTACCACAATGAAAAAATGAATAAATAGGAATACTACTACTAGCAAAAGTTTACTTTTTGTTGTTTTTTAAGTATTGACTTTTGTCTAATTTTTTATTTGTTTTTACTAGAACTTCTACAATAGGTGCTTTAGTACTTCTGATAAAATCAACAACATGCTATCAAAATTCAGAACAATGGTTTCACAACTTGATATCCACTTAAAATAAATTTTTGTATTAATATAATGTGTTCATTTTTATGATAATACCTGGAGTTTCTTTTACTTCCAAGAAAAAAAATAAATTTGTTTCCTAGTATTTAATAAAAGAGCAATCAGGAGGGAAGAGAAACATGCACCAAGGGCTCCTAAAGCTCATTACCAGTCCTGAAAGGTTTCACAGTGCTAAACACCAGTGGCCATGCCTAGGCCACAGGCTGAGATACATTCAGACAGCTGCGAAAGCACTGTGCTGTGAATCTTTCTAAATATAATGTAAAAATACGAGTGAATTAGATCCCAATAGATTCTCACTGTACCATAATTGTTTTGTGAACTAAAACTGAATTGTTCTTTCTCATTCTAAGAGACGCTGTCAAATGCTAAAGTGTTCATTTGCTTTTAAAACTTCAACAGAAAAAAAAACTTCAACAATGCTTTATACTAAAAGATTTTTAATAACATTTGTTGTCCCATTAACTCTTTTACCAACCTCAAATGACTAATATTATAATAAATGTTGATCAAAATAAGGTTAAATTTGTTGATACCTTCCAAGCAGCTAAGCTTTATATTTAAATATCAGTTTAAAAATCACATTTTAAAAAAAATATACTTTAGTTGTCACAAATCTAAAGAGGTAATAGGGATTGATAATATGGCCTTAAAATCTCTGTTTTTAGTTGTAATTATTTTAAAATATATTTTTTCTCCAACACTGTATTACCTGTTTAGTCAATTATTGGAGTTAAATATAATCATGTTTCGACAGTAACATTTTAAATTAGCTCAAAATGTTTCACAGGTAAGGTAAAGCAACTCAAAACTCTCGTTTAGAACACCTCTGTGTTCCTCAGCAGTTTTATGATCACAATAATATGTATTAGCTTTGAATGTTTCCTATTTGCCAGGTAATATACTAAATCCTGTGTGATGCATTCATGTCCTAAATTGGAGTGAGTTTCTCAAATATAATAGGAAAGCCCATCAGTAGCTGAGTCTTTTTCGTTTATTAAATTTTTTATTCCTGATTCTGATACATGATATACTCATTCGTCATAGGGAACTGGCCCACATACTTATCACACCTTAAAGTTCTTCATCTCCTCTTTCCCTGTCTTCTTCCTCTATTCCCAGAGCCCCTTAAAATGAACTGCTTCTTTAGGTGCACACTAGGTGAGTTAGCAGATCTTTACATTAATTTTACTTTTTGGTAGACATACAATAATACTTGCACACATTCATGAGGTACAGTGAGATATTTTAATTCAGGTATGCATGGATAATGATCAAATCCTGGCAGTTACCGCATATATAAACTGAAACTCTGTCTAGTTCTTATGTTCAGGGTATTCAAAACTCCCTCTTCTAGCTATTCTGGGATACACAGACATATAGTGCATTTAGTTAACTATATTCACCCTACTGCATCACAGAACACTCAAACCAATTTCTCTTCAGTGCATCATTATACCTTCTGACCAGCATCTCCCAACCTCTCCTTCCTATTCCCCACAGCTTTTGAACTAGTGGGTAGGATTTCAAAAATTCCCCCACTGCAAACTTTAGAGTGCCCATCAGCACCAGGAGCTCTTCACACAAGGAGACATGCGGGAGCCAGGACCTAGGACCCTCAGGTCCGACACGTCAGTTGTTCTTTCTTACTTTTGCCGCCCTTTCTCCTTCCCTTGTGCCTCCTCCATCTAACCCCTCCTCCATCTCTGCTGTCCCACTGATACATTCCAGTAATCTAGAAAAGTCTCCAGGGCAGCTCCTTGCTTGGATGCTAACATTTATTCCACATCATTGTTCTATAGGGTATCATTATTTCATTGTATAGGTGATAGGAATGACCTCAAGACAGAATAGAATAAACAGCTTTCCAAGAGAATAGTTTCTCTCTGTGTAGCCTTGGAAAAGATATTTCACACACACACACACACACACACACACACACGCACACACACAAAGTCTTGCACCTCCTTGACTACCTTAATGCCTTTTGAAACCATTTCTTCTACTCTAGTTTGGGACTCTGTGCCCTGAAGGACAAACCTCTCATATCTTCCCGGACAGAGCTCAAGGGCCTTCGTTAAATCAGTGTCTTCCTGCGTACTCCCGTGACTATCTGCTGCTGCCAACCATTTACTCATTTTCGTACAGTGCATTTTAAGGGATACAGATGAAGAGGTACATAGGGTGAATTACACTGAAAGGGAGGGGGCTTTCGTGCTCTCTCTGAGGGGCCCACCTCCTGGAACCCTAAAGGGTTCACTTATCAAAAGGTTCCAAACTTAGTCCCCAGTTCCTGAAATTACATAATGTAATCTTTCCTTGCCTCTCCAGTGAATTCATTGAGAGCATCCTAATTTAGACTCTAATTATCCTAACGCTTCACAAAAGTTATTGACTTTTTCTAGCTGATGAATAAATTACCAATAATTTTGAGAAAATACTGATGATTGAATAAAAATGTGAGCATGATGTAGATATAGATTCCTAAGAGACAATGTCAGAGGCAGGAGATGCATAATAGGTAATCATGTGACAAAAATTTGAGCCAGATTAATAAGAGAAAAAAGAGAAGGCAGAGATGGATTTGAGGTCTGTTTTTAAACCACACACACACACACAGAGTTTGTGCACTGCCTTCTTATTACTTTATGTATGCATATTTATATGCAAAAATCTCCCTGAGGTTTTTCAATGTCAAAGCAAACATTACAAGTTTTTAAAACAATTAAACTACGCTTGCTGTTTTCAAAAAGCTGCATAATAATACTGTATGTGTTAGTACACTGCAGTTTAGGTGTTTTCCTTTATGCTAATGAGCAATTCTAGTTGACTTTATAAGTTAAATAATCACCATAGTTGTCTCCCAAGCCTGCAAATGAATTATTAGCTATAAAAATATACAATCCATAGCTGCAACTAAAATTTATGCCCAATTTAACCGAGTGATTGCATTAGGAGTTTTCTGTATTCTCATATCTACTATACTAGATTCAATACCTAAACTTGCTTTTAGGAGTAAAAAAAGTTGATAAATAACTTCATAAAGCATTATACAAAAGTTATGATGCTTTCATTTCAGAAGGAACAAATAGCTCTGTTTATTTCTTCGCATGGCCCTTGAATAGACACTTTCACTGGAGCCCTTGGAAGGCAATACAAGAAAAAACCATTCAGAAAACATGTAGCATATTCTCTAAGGAGCATGGTGCTTTATTTTAACATTTGTTGTGGAATATTGTGCAACATTCATCTTATTTTTTCCATCAATATTGATGAATGCTGAATATTTTCCACCCTTGATTGGTTATGCGGCCCCAGTATTTTCAGTATAGTTGAAGCAGATGGATGCTACCAAACATGCTGCAATACAGACAACCATGAATGCAAAGAACTGCCCCCTGAGAGCATCCTAATTTAGACTCTAATTATCCTAACGCTTCACAAAAGTTATTGACTTTCTCTAGCTGATGAATAAATAACCAATAAAATAGCTGAGGTCTCCAGCCATCATAAAAACACAGAAGGTGGTCAGCATAATAGATGTGTCAGAGTAAGAATATTTTGAAAAGCTCATCCAAGAACAAAAAAATGACATAAGTGGTTATCTCCCTTACTTTCTCTGTAATTGAACATATATTATTAACATTTTGGAATATACTCAATAGTAAGTTGACAGGAAACTTCTTTTTTTCTTAAAAAACTGCCTTGAGAAAAATTGGATTAGGATTTCTAAGAATTTAAACAAATACATCTCTACAATTTTGGTCTTTTGTGTAAAACAAACTATAGGGTAAGTATAAGCATATATAAAATTGTGTTTTCCATAAGGACTACCTTGAGTTTTTAAAAATACTAAATCATAATTTTCACATAAAAGGAACTCTGTACTTTGCTAGTACCCTAAACATCTGTTTTAATTTATTTTGATCTTGCCTACTGCTAATCTAATGGTGACTATAGCTCTCCATTAATGTCTGCCTGTTATAATTAATTACAACATATCACTGCTATTTCTAAAATACAAATCGCCAAGGTAAGAAAATTCTAATGCACAGTAGCTACCCCTTATCTGTGAGGCATACATTCCAACACCTGCCAGTACATACCTGTAACCATGGACAATAGCAAACCCCATGTATTTTAGATAGATAGATAGATAGATAGATAGATATAAATTTAATGTCTTTTCTATTTAATATAAGCATCTGTGCACTGTGTCTATAACCTTGCAGATTGAGATATGATACAAAAAACACAAATTCCTTTTTCCTTCACAACTTAACTGATAGAAGATTTGTTTCTTTGTATTTGTTTATTTGAGACAGATAAATTTTTTTACATGAATCTGTGTTGCTAGTGCAGGCTGTAAACTTCTGTACTCAAGAAGCCCTCCCACTTCTGTATCCCATGTGGCAGGCACTGAGTGCACCACTGTGCCCAGCAGAACATTTGTTCTTGCCATGGATCTTAGCAAGGCCAACACATGATATATTTCATTGCCTTTAAGTTACCTCAAGAACTGTAAACTCTTCAATTAGCAAAATAACTGTATAGCTTCTTTTCAGCATTTCTGAGTTGCTAACTTGCCAGCATCAGTAGTTGTGGCCTTGAGAGTCACTCTAAATAAATAATGGTCACTTGAACACAAGCCCTGCACCACACCTGACATCTGTTTGGTGACTCAGACAGCTCCTAGCAAGAAGGTAGCTTCTCCAGTATAAGTTCTGCTAGAGCAAAGCATGATTTCCACCCTGAGAGGGGTAAACAAGATTTCATCACACTACTCAGAAAGACATGCTTTTTGTGTGTGTGTCTTTTTGAGACAGGGTCCCGCTATGCAGCTCAGGTTGGCCTTGAGCTCACTTTGTAGCCCAGGCTGGCCTTGAACTCACACCCATCCTCTTGCCTCAACCTCCTGCATGCTGGGATTACTAGTGTACATCACCATGCCCAGTAAGACATGCAGTTTAATAGCTATGAATTTCTTATTTCTGGAATTTTTATTTAATATTCTGAGACCAAAGTCTACCTTAGGTAAGTGAAACCACGAAAGTAAAGCCATGTCTAAGGTGTCTACTAACCTAAAAGTACTCACCTGATACATTTTATCATAGTCATTTAACACTGATTTAATGATAATTAATTTCAAATGAATAACAATTGCTCTTTACACTCACTTTTTTTCATTGTAATAATATCTAAAATTTCACATTTTAGTCCACAAGCAAACATGTGAGTACTGTAGTAGACAGAATGATATGATAGTTGAACTTATTATGTCCCTACTGATTACCATACACTAGGTACTTTAATAAGTAAATCACAGGCATTTGTATTCAAAAATTGTTCCTAATTATTAATATAATTCATCATTTCTGTTTTATATGTTAGGAAATTAATGCTCTGAGCATTTAAGGCAACGTGCTGAAAGCATGTAAAATGTATACTGGGAGAATTAGGACTATGTACTTCAGCCTTAACCAGTGCTGTTTAATTCATCCTGCCCCATGTGTGGATCCCTGTTCTGTAGGCTGGAGGAGGGACAGACAGTGGAAGTATTTTTAAGGGAAGATCTTTGCTCAGGCTGCCTCAGGGATCCACTCTCCTAATCACTGAGGTTTGACCTTTGTATCGCAGCCTCAAGAACAGTCCTTGCTTTGGTCATAATTAGTTTGAAGAATCATACTTAATTCTGTAATTTAGAGTCTTCTCAAGAAGGAGAGAAAAGAAGTTGTTAAACAAGTTGATTCTAAAACACAAAAGCCTTGCAACTCTAAATGCAAATACTCATTAAAAGAAAAGCAAATTGTCCCAGTTAAAATGAAGGGAAAACACACAGCACACATTTTTTTCTTAGAGCATCTAGTCAGGAAATTTGTAATTATGAGCCTTCATATAATCCTCTAACAGCTTGAATGTCTTTCTCCCAGACTTGGAAGAGCCTCTTTGAAAAATAATCACCAAAGACTAGGATTAGAGGTTCCATTCAACCCAAATATTCTTCTGGGTATTTTTCCAAAAGAACTGAAAACATCATAACACGATGATATATATGTACCCATAACTATATCACAGCAAATTGCCATAGTTAAATCTTGGAAACAATCCAAGTACCCATCAACTGGGGAATGGATAAAAAACATATGGTATTACTCAGCTATAAAAAAGATAAACTCAAGGCTTTCATAGATAAATGGCTGCGACTAGAGACCATACTCATAAGTGAAATAAATCAGACCCACAGGTATAAACATCATATTGTCTTGCTAGTGTAAGAAACTGATGGAGTAAATAAGATCCAAAGGACACAATAGACATTGTGAAAGGGAAAGAAACTGCTCTAAAGGAACCAGCAACTGAGATGAAGGAAAGGAATAAAGAAAGAAACAAGGAAGGGGAAAAATACATATATACAAAGTAGCTAAGATAATTGTACTACTAATTTCTGTAGGTTTATGGAAAGGAACAGTTAGTGTGTAACTGGTTGATGCATCTTACGTGCCTGTATCTGGTTATCTGTGTAACAACTCTGAAGGTGATGTAATATAACAGCCATTGTTGATTTCCTATCACCTTGTTTTGAGATTCTGTGTCATTTTCATTGTTTTCATGTGTTTTGTTTATGCCTTTGTTATTGTTATTTTGTCCATGTTATTTTCTCTGTGAAACTAAAAAGAACAAAAAATATGCATATGTATATACAAGGATAGCAGGAATAAGTATATTACTGATGTCTATTAGTTTATTGACAATAGTTAATGTTTAAATTTTTATTGACCAATTTTGTATGCTTATATCCGTTAATTGGAAAAACTAATTCGAAGACAACAATATGCAATATAACAACCATTGCTGAATCTCTACCATCTTATTTAATGAAGCTCTGTTTTGTTTCTAGTGGTTTTTTATTATTTGTTATTGTCTTTAATTGCTTGATCCATCTTGTGTTCTTAGATCCAGTAATCTGAGCAACTTTGTGGAAGATAACAATATGTAATATAATGACCACTGTTAATTCCCATCATCTTGTTCTGTATCATTTTGTTTTTGTATTGCTTTGTTTTTGTCTTCATTGTTGTTATGTTATTTTTTCTCTTTAAAATAAAAAATAAACTAAATTTTACCCACTAAATGTTGGTTTTGCATGCCAATGTGCAATATCATAACCATTGTTAATTTCCTATTATTTTGTTTTGAAATTCTATACCATTTTTATTTTTGTCTTTAAAATGCAAAAACATACATAAATGTCACCACATAGGTAAGGAACATAGAAAATTATCTGACTGATAGCTAGTATGAAATAAATACTACTTTATCTGCACTCAACAGAAAAATTACAAGTAAGATTCAGATGTGTGTGACTATTTCAACAGTATACATATCTCCGGATTAGTCATTCCTACTATCACTTCCCAATTCCAGTCCTATGGACTAGTTCTGAGTTAGCATTATGTTCTGAGATCCTCTAACCACTACAAGGTCCCCATACACACCACAAACTCAGATTATGCTGAAACTCAGGAAAAGGATAGTTTTTCTATGAGAAAAAGAAAGAAACACACAAGAAAGCCTTGAGCAATTTCTCAACTCCAGAGGGCATTTGGTAGATAATTATTGGCTGTATGAGGCTGCCTTTGGCAGTATTAGCAGCTTAGTAACATGTTAAAAGGGAAAAGCAGCTTCTCCCCCACCTCTATCATTTGTGACAACCAAACTATCTCCAAAATTACCAACTGTCCTAAAGAAAAGTGTGGTGGATTGGCAACTGGTGATCAGTTTGTAGCACCCAACTGAACTGAGTGTGGTTCTAGGTGTGGGAGGCCCACCTGAGGACTGTTGCCAAAAGCCTAAGAGGCAGAACTGGAGAAGAAGGAGAAGGCTTGTGGGAGCTAGTAGAAGTTGTTGGGAACCTGTTGGAAGCTATTGAGAAGCTGTAAGGAGTTGTTGGTTCTCTTGGAGTTGCTGGTTCTCTTGGAGGAGCCTGTCATGCTGGGTTTCCTGATGAACTCAGCTGTTCTGATCTTACAAGTGCTTGGGACCTTGTCTTTAAGAATGGCTACAGCTCACTTTGGGGGAGCTCTGGTCCTCACTTCTAGCATCACTTCCTGGCTCTGGGTGGGAAGATGGTGCACTACTCAGACTCCTGGAGAAGCTTATTGCACTGGCTTTTCTGATGGGAACTCTCCTCTTCTGATCACAGGAGAAGTTTGTGACCTCACTGTTGCTGAACAGGCTGTAGAACTTTCAAGGGGAGCTCTGGTTATTATTTTGAGCATCGCTTCCTGGCTCCAGTGCAGATCCCTCAGCCTGCCAGAACTGATCCTTCATCCCACTGGCACAGACTTTCTAGATTCTACCACTGACCTTTGGGCCTTCCCAGCGCAGATCCATGAACAGGCCTGCATGAGACATTGTTAAAGGCTCTAGGTCTTCAGTTGCACTCATGCAGGACATTATCATAGGATCCAGGCCCTCACCTGGATTCTTTGGTCTTTAGTACATTGAAAGATTTCCTGTACTCTCTTGTATATGATTCTTTGGATGACTATTGTAAACAATCCTACAAAATATGTGTCCTGCATTATATCATTCCCCTTGCCAAACCTCAAACTACTACAAAAGGAGAATTGTTCCTAGCTGAGAACCACTGGCCGAGAGTCATCACATACCATTTTGGTCATCATGTGGAAAGAATGCTAAGAATAACATCTGTGGATGAGAAATTGAAGTAAAATGTGGCAATGAACAAAACAAAATAAACCTGCATGAAGGTTGTACTCTTTTTCTTTCGAGATAGTTTCTCACTATGTTGCTTATGTTGGACAGGCAAGAATTAAACTTGTAATTTTCCTACCTCAGCCTCCTGTGTAGTTATGAATACAGGTACACAAAACCAAGCCTGGCTTTAAGGATGTCCCTTAAAAGCTTGTATCTAACCATACTTAAAATGAAAACACTATTGTATATTTTTCTACAGGTGTGAAGTTTTAAAATCATATATATAATGCATTTATGTATACATTTACATTATACGTATGCCTATATATTATGTATACATTTACATTAAATTACATTTATCTATCTTTATATATACACACAAATGCATATCAGCATACATATTGTTACTTTGAGCCGTGTTTCTGGCACTTACAACTGTCATAGTCTGACTGATGCTAGAACTATCACATAACTTCTCTGCAAGTGAGTGGCAAAGCAGGTAGTAAGACGGTGATTACAGTGATAGGTGTTATGCTAGAAAAGCAGCATGAATACTCTCAGAGGTGACCTTCTGGGAAAAGCAAAAGGACTACATCAGGTAGTATTTCCAAAAATCTGTGCAAGTCAGTCAAATAATGCAAATTGGATGAAGGCTGAAGAGGTTTGTGCAAGCAAGCCTCGGAGGGAGACTTATAGCTGTGAGTATCACATCAAAGAAGCACAGCGAGCCCAAGTTAATACCCTAACAATGGGCCTCAGCATCCTAAGAATGAAAGAAACATCAAAATACAGCACAAGAAAGGACATTATAAAGATTTGAGCATAAATTAAAGAAATTGAAACAAAAAACTGCAATGATGCAATGAATCAAAGAGTTCACTTGTTCAAACAACAAACAAGTACAGCCAAACAGCAAAAAAAGAACAAAAAGAAAGAAAGAAGCAAAAGAAGGAAGAAGAGGCATAAGTGCTTATAATTAGAAATTTTAAAAGCAAAATCACAGTGGAAACCACTGAAATACAGAAGATTGTTAGTGACTACTTTGAGAACCTATACTTGCATAATTGGAGAATTCAGAAAAAAATGGATAGTTTCCTAGATACATGTCAATTAACAAAACTGAACCAAGAAGATATTAAAAGCTTTGAATAATCCAATAATAAGCAATAATATTAAAGCAATGATTTTTTTAGAAAAAACTAGCAATAAAATCCCCAGGATCTGATGGATTCACTACTAAAATCTATAAGAACTTTAGGAGAGACTTAACACCAATATACTTCAAATTCTTTAAGGAAATTAAAAGGGAAGAACTACTACCAAAGTCATTTCTGGAAAGTAATAAACCTCTGATCCCATCCCAAAACCACAACTCCATAGGTCAATCTGTTTAATGAACATAAATGTAAAACTTTCAGTAAGGTTCTGGCAAGCAGACTGTAACAGATTATCAAAAAGGATCGTATATCATATCGTAACAAAGTAGGATTCATTCCAGGAATGCAAATTAAGAAATGCATGTCACACAAACAAAAGCAAGGACAAAAATCACATGATTATCTCAGTGGATGCAGAGAAAACCTTTGAAAATTCTAACACTCATTCATGATAAGAAAAAACTGAATAACATAGGCAAAGAAGGACCTTATTTCAATGCAAAAAGCTATTTATGACAAACAAATGGCCAGTAACTTATTAAATAGGGAAAAGCTAACCTGTCCCTTCAAAATCAGAAACAAGTATGCCCTCTATCAGCAGTCAGTGTAGTTCTCAAAACATTAGTCAGAACAATGAAGGAAGACAAAGAAAGAAAAGGAACATGTAGAACAAAAGAAGAGTCCAAATTATCATTATTTTCAGATGATATGTTTCTCAAAATGGGAAACCCAAATAACTCCACCTAAAGACATCAAAAAGTAATCAAATTCAGGAGCAGAGGAGGGTGAAAAATCAACATACAAAATGAACAGTGTTCCTGTACACCAATAATGAACTCACAAGAAAGAAGTAAAGAAGATAAGAGCATTAATAATAGCATCAAGAAAATTTAAATACTTAGGAACTAATCTAACCTAACAAAAATCACAGTTGCTGAAAAAGGAGAATGAAAAGCACATCAGAAAATGGAAAGATGTCCCATTTCTGGATAGGCAAATCCAATATAGTCAAAATAGCCATAATTCCCAAACTGATATACATATTTAATGCAATCCAAATGAAATTATAATATCATCAGGACTCATCACAAAGCCAGAGAAAACAATCATAAAATTTTCATAAGGGTCAGGAAGAGACCTAGAATAGTAAAAGCAATCACGGGCAACAAGAGCAACACATGAAACATCACAAATCTGGACTTCAAGTTATACTACAGAGAAAAAGTGGTAAATTAAATAGCATGATTTTGTCAGAAAACAGAACTGTTTATCAATGGAGCAGAATAGAGGATGAAGAAAGAACTTTGGGAATATTCAGCTGCCTGATCTTTGACAGTGTGGCTGAACGCATAAACTGGAGAAAAGAGAGCCTCTTTAACAAATGGTTCTTGGAAAACTAATAACCCACATGCAGAAGACTGAATCTAGAACCGTGTCTCTCACCAGGTACTAAACTAACATCGAAATGGAACATAGGCCTAAATATTAAATCAGACACTTAATCTGCTGAAACTCTTGAAAGTGTAGGCATCGACAAAGTCTTTCTGAACAGTGTCCTACCCAGCTGCACAAGAAATAGTACCAAGTATAAACAAGTGGAATTATATAAAATTTAAAAGTTTCTGCATCATAAAGGAAATAACCAACAATATGAAGAGATGACCTACGTAATTGGAAAAAAATTGTCAGCTATTCAGTATGGAGATCACTCAAAAACTAATAGTAGAAATTCCACGTGAGCTATTTCCTTTTATGTATCCTTCCAAAAGTGGTAAATGCATCATATTACAATGATAAGCATGCATACTCATGTATGTAGCAGCACAACTCATGATAACTAAAGATTGGAATCAACCTACATTTCCATCAACAGATGAGTGGAAAATGAAAATGTGGTTTTTACACACAGTAGAATACTACTGTGCCGAAAGGATGGATAAACTTGATTCATTTGCAGAAAAATGGATGCACCTTGAAGCTGTAATGTTAAATGAAATAAATGAACTTCGCAAGCTGATAATGCCTGATTTTTCTTGTAGGAGAAAACCAATACATGAATGAAGAACAAAATAAGAGATAAGCGCAATTAGGGAAAGTGAGTCTTTTTCATAAGTAAAGGAGACCAAGAAATTGAGGGAAGAATAAAGGAAGATACGGCAAGGGGATGTAAAATGGAAGTAAGATGTGAATGTACATGTACCAGTTCCCCACAAGGAGAAGAATCATTATGCACAGCCAATAATGCCCATTAAAAAGAAAGACCAACAGAAGCCCACATGGATATAGCTGGAGACAGCAAGAGATGAAACTACAGTAAGACGTATGAGTCAAGATTACAGAAGAACACTGAAAGCACATTCAAGCGAAAATAACTGAGCAAGATTTGCTTACAGCACAGTAATAATATAAAAGGCAAGAAATGGTCTAGCGAGTCATGGAAAATCACAATCACTAACTGAGCTTTAAGGTGATTTCTGTTCTCTACCTTAGTTTCAGATTCAGCAGGTCTAAGGTAGAAACTGAAAATTTGCATTTCTTAAAGAGTGCGTAAGTGATGCCAATTTTATTGCAAACCACTAGTATAGGAGATTTTTAAGCAATGGTGCAGGAACTTGATGTCAGTAGCATCACAGATTAACAAAGCACTATAAAGAACAGACTGGATCACAGAACAAGAGAGATTTGTATAAAGCAAGTATTACATTCTACCTAGGGATAGAGGGGAGCAATAAAAGCATTTTCCTTCCTTTCTCCCTCCCTGCATTTGCAGCTGTGGAGCCCTGTTGATTCTGGGCAGGGCAGGGGAGGTCTGAGGATAGCCTGGAAATGACAAGAGAAAATATCCATGATAAATACAAAATCACCTAATTTGGAAGCTTTATAAAATACATAACATATATGGCCCTATATCATAAGATGTTTAAGGCAGAGAAGAATGTAATCATATTTCTCTTTCTGAATGAAAGATTTCCCTGAGCACTAACTGAAGATAATGGATTAAAAGAAAATATCACAAGGAAATGTTATTCCATTTCACAATAAGGATGAACAACTTTTAAGTTACTTAATAAGTATACTCAATAATCTATGGTGGAATGAGAAAAAATCGAAAAAGGACTATTTGACTGTTAAATTTTAGAGTTGAAATACTTAATTGTTCTGCCATGTACTGACAGAGGAGACTCCTCAGAAGAAAGAGATTCACAAAACATAAATAATTAATTCAGTTTGCACATGATGACTCTCCTGTGCTTGCGAGTGATTTATGAAAGAAACATAACAGACTCAATTAAGGTACGTATTTGTGTGAAGATTCCTAACTAAAGATTTAGAAAGGTGAAATTTCACTATGGCGATGGTAATAAAGTCATGAGAGGGCATTGTCCAGGGAATATAGGGAAGGAGAACTTTAGGGTGCTGATCAGAGTTGGTGAGTTATCACCGTGAGTTACTATGTTATGATGAAATTTGCATATTTATGAATATGTAAAATATGAAAAGATATACGAAAAAATGATATTGACTATAGCCATCATTCCAGTTTAATATGATATAGGCTTAACATTAAAAGCCAATTAAGGTATAAGGAAGACAGCCAAAAATGGTATGTTTGAGTAAGACCATACTCCCATAAGGGAAAACTAGAAGGAACGCTAGCATGTTCAGTATGAAGAATACAACAAATGAACAGCTGAAAGATCGGAATACTTGTCTCAACTCACTCCCAAAAATTATTTTAGAGAAGTAAATGTCAAATAGTCCCCATTTACTCTTCATTGTGTGGATGTTCAGCCTTTATACCATGTTGCTAAATTATTATTTTTGAACCATCATTTCAGTTCTATACTTTTCTTGAGAAATACGCACAGATGGGAGATTTAGAGAAAGAAAGCAATTCTAGTAAATGAGAATTTGTCACTTTTGAAGACCAAAAAGCCAATTAAAAGAATATTGATTATGTGTAACAAATACACACATAATTGTGTAATCTAAAGTTCCTACATTCTGAGTGGAAAAGTGTCATAAAATCTACTTATTCAGAGTTTTACAGTGAATATGCATTACAATAATCTCCACAGGTTTCTTCCCAGTTTACTCAGCCATAGAAACCTCAATTTCCCTTTGAAATGCCAGTTATCCAATCCAAAATCTATGTGATTTTACCAAACTGACACTACATCCAAGGCACTTGCTTGAGTGAGTACAGATGCTCCAGACTATCAGATGACTATCAATAATAAGTTCAGGATTCATTTCATAAACTAGGTCGGACCAGTGATGCCAGTGGGATCTTTTACAACTTGTTAGCATAAAGGTGCTTCATTTCTGCTTGGATAGTTAATCTAGAACCGCTGGAGGCAATTGTCATTACCCCACATAGAGAGGCATATGCCTATCGGGAAAATGAGCAAAGAGGCAAAGACTACATTGTGAAGAAAGGTCAGAGACCACACCTGATACTCTAGGCTCAGCCGACCCATGACCATTCTGGTACCTCTGAACTTGACAACCATGCAAATAAACAAATACATTATGAGCTTTGGTAATCATCTGATTACCAAAATAGGATTCTGATAGTCACTACTACATCAATAGTAACTAATATTCAGTTCACAGTTTGTTGCTATTAACACTTAATAGTTGTGCACATTATTTGGTTCTTTTCGTTTCCAGGTTCTGTGCACATTATTTGGATCAACTGTGATATTTCTCATGCATATGAGATAAGATAAAAATATGTAATGAATATTTACATTTAAAAAATGTAAAAGCCACACTGCCATTAGCTTCAGTCACAATATTTACTTAAAACCACTTATTGCACCATTCTTGCAATGCTTGGAATGAGTTCTGGTAGTCCTTTTTGGTGAGTTTCTTTACAAGGTGGAAGCAAATAATCTGAATGATTATTATCATCCAGTAGAAAGGCAAGATCATGAAAACACTACAGCGTGTGCTCGTCCATATTATTCACCATGTCCACCACCATCTCACTTCTGGTTCTTCCTCAAATTCAAAATGACAATGAAAAGTCAACACTTTGAACATTAGAGGAGCCCCAACAGCACAACCCAGGACACTCAGGACACTGGGAACTGCTTCAGAAGAATGATGGGCTGAGTGTGTTGGAAATGAGGAGGAGGCATTTTGAGAAGGGATTAATGGCAATGTGTTTCACAGTGATAGACTCTTAATTACATCATTCAAGTTGTTTCAAAATCATACATCATACATTGATCATATCCATCCACCATTCTACCATTCACTTCTCATTGTTCTTGCTGCCTGGTAAACCCTCTTCTATGTCAGGTGTATTTTTTTCTTTTAAGTTTTCCTATATGTGAGAACATAAATAGTGCTTGTATCTTGCTTCTTGATTATTTTATTTAACATGGTATCTTCCAATGGCATTAATTTTTCTGCCAATGACAAGATTTCACCTTTCTTTGTGGCTGAATAATATTTCCTTTAGGTATGGAATAGCTGGGTCAGATGCTATTTCTACTTGGTTTTTTAAGGAAATTCCTTACCATTTTCTACAATGGCTGTATTGATTTACATTACACCGACCATTTTTAAGGATTCTTTTATTCTATATCCTCAACAGCCTTCATTATTTTGCTTTGACTATTTCTACTGTAATTAGGGTATGATGTTATCTCATTGTAGATTTGATTTTGCATTGCAGTTTTGACATTAGTAATATTTGATATATTTTTTGGCCATTTTTATTTCATGACAGGTGTATTCAAATCATTAGACTGCCTGCTTTTGTTGTTAAGTGTGTTGAGTTTTTATATTCCTGTTATGAATTTTTATCAGGTAAACAGCTGGCCAATATTGTCTCTTATTTTCTAGGTTGTCTCTCTGCTCTGTTGATCATTTCCTTTGCTATGCATGTGATTTTGAATTGGGTGGAAACCCACGTGTCAACTGCTTTTGTTTGCTGTTCATTTGGAGTCTTATCCAGAAAATGATCATACCAAAACCTTATCTTGTCTAGTAGTTTCAGAGTTTCCAGTCTTACATTAAGATTTCTGATTGATTTTCGATGAATTTTTCTACGTGATGAAAGATAGATGTTAAATTTCAATCTTGTGCATGTGGACATCCAGCTTTTCCAGAGCCACATTAAAAAAAATAGATTGTCCTTTATTTAGTATAGTGTTTTGATACCTTTCCTAAGGATCAGTGGAATTATTTTTGTGCCTTATACTCTATTCCATTGGTCTATGCATCTGTTTTTACATTAGTAGTATGTTTTTGTAACTATTTACATTTTGAAATCAAGTTTTGTGACACCTACAGAATCCTTTTTGCTTAGCATTGCTTTGCCTTTTCTGAGTCTTTTGTTCTTCTGCATGAGTTTAGGATTTTTCCTGAGGAACATCATTAGTATTTTAATGGAAATTTCATTGAATCTGTATATTACTTTGGGTAGTATGAACATTTTAACATTAATTCTTGCAGCCCATGAACAAGGAAAGCCTTTCAACCTTTTGGTCTCTTCCTTAAATGTTCTCTTCATTGCTATGTAATTTTCGTTGTTGATGTCTTCACTTCCTTACTTAAGTTTATGCATAGGTTTTATTGTTTGTTTTGGGTTTCTGTGGCTATTATGAAGGAGTTGCTTTCATGGTTTCTCTCTCAGTGAATGTGGTGTTCATGTATAACAAAGTTACTGAATTCATGTATAGAAAAGTTGCTGACATTTTATCTTGCCATTTTACTAAATTTTATTATTAGTCATCTTGGTGGAGGTTTTGTGCTTTCCTGTATATAGAGTCAAATTTTCTGCAAGAAGGGATAATAGGATATCCTTTTGCTTTTTTTGTATAACTTTTATCCTTTCTCATTCCTAAATACTCTGAGTGAAATTTCTAGTACTATTTTAAATAAGGACAGAGAGGGTGGACACTCTGGTCTTGTTCCTGATTTTAGAGGAAATATTTTCAGTTTTTCCTCATTCAGTATGAAGTTGGCTATGGTTTTGTTGTATATAGCTTTAATTATGATGAGGCATGACCTTTGTACACTCCATTTGTCAAGGTATACAAAATGGAGGTATGTAAATTTTATCAAATGATTTTCTACATCTACTGAGAAGGATGATTATGTAACTTTTATTCACTTATATTGATGATTCTATTTGTTTTATATATTTATTGACATGTATGTTGAATTATTTTTGCATCCCTTGAAATAATATCAACTTGATTATGTTTTATGTTTACTGTGTCTTTGATTTGCAAATATTTTATTGGGGATTTCTGTATCTCTCTTTCTCAGGGATATTGGCTTATTTTTTCACTGTGTCCTTGTCAAGGTTTGGTAACGGCAATTCTGTTATGGAAAGAGTTTTGAAGCTTTTTTTTTTTAATTCTTAGGAAAAATTTGAGAAACATTGTTATTGGTTCTTCTTTAAAAGTTTGTTAAAATTCAGCAGGGAATGCATCCAGTCCTGGGCTTTCCTTTGAAGACTTTCAATACTGATTAAATTTCATTCTTTGTTGCTGGTCTATTCAGATATAAAATAGATAGATAGATAGATAGATAGATAGATAGATAGATAGACTGATATGATAGACTGATGGATAGATATACTCTTGGTTTTATTTTAGGAGGTCATATGTGCCCTGCTAAGATCTGTCCATTTTTTCTCGATTTTTAAATACTCATATAATACCTAATGATTCTTTGAACTTCTGCGCTATTAGTTGTCCTGTCTCTTTATTCATCTAATTTGGGGTATGATTCTTTCTTCCTTTCCTCAGAGCCTGAAATACATCCATAGGTTATTATTTCAGATCTATTTTTGGACAGACTAACATAAACTCATGATGATAAATTTTCTCAGTATTGTCTTCACTGTATCCCACAGCCTTGGTATATTCTGTCTCTTTGTCGTTTCTGTTAAAGAAATTTTAAATCTTCCTCTGTCCTCAGTGACACACTCATGTACTTTCTAGTTTTTCCTGCTATTGATTTCCAGTTTCATTCCAGTATGATCAGAAAAATTACAGGATGTCATTTTGATCTTCTTGAATTTTTAAGATTTTTGGAGCCTAAGATGTGGCCTATTGTAGAAAAGTCTCCATCCAATTATTTAAAAAAATAAAACTGTATTCCGCAGCGATGGATGAAGTGTTCTGTAAATACCTGTTAAGTCCTCTTGACCTGTTGTGTAGTTTTAACTCTGATCTTTCTTTATTCATTCTTGGCCTGGATGACCTGTGCATTGGTGAGTGAAGGTCCAAGTTTCCCTACTGTTACTGTACTGGAGATTATTTCTCCCTTTACATCTAGTAATGTTCCTTTATAAACTTGAAGACTCCAGCATTAAGTGCATCCTGATTTATAATTATTATTATGTCTTCTTGATGAATTGATTCCTTGATCACTGTATAGTGACTTTCATTTTCTCCTGTTACTTTATTTTGTCCCAAAGTCTATTCTGTCAGGTATAAATGTAGGTATTCTGGCTTGTTTTGGGATTCCATTTGGTTGGAATATCACCTTCTATTCTTTCATGCTCAGTTTGTGTATGATTGTTGTTTTTGGTCTTTTTTTTTTTTTTTTTTTTTTTTTTTT